>JALJCO010007518.1:0-24308 GCA_023101725.1 Atherinomorus stipes | reverse complement strand
GCTGTTAGGCCAATACTAGCAATGCAATATCGGCCTACAATATCGGCCCCAAATATCAGCAGGTTGTATCGGCTATTGGCTAAGGCTGATGAGGAAATATCAGTATCGGTATCGGCCCCCCAAAATGCTGTATCGGTCGATCGCTAATCCAAATGTGTAATTACCCCTTTAAATGTCCCAGAAAATCCTGAAAGGCACTGCAGCACGGACTCTGGGAACTGCACAGTCATCTGTGAGTTGTGTTTAATGTTAAAAATAGTCACATAAAACTATGGATTAGCGCTGTTTCAGCATCTGGGTCAGGCTGAACATTACCATGTCCTGCATTCATCCCTCCAGCTGAACAGACTTTTGGTGGAGCATTAATACAGGCAATTAATGCCAAATGATAAGTGACAGGAAACATGTTGGAAAATGAGAACTCTGACTGAGCACGCCTGAGTGTTTTTGTATACGTCTTCAAGATCAGAAAAGTCATTTAACCCAAGCAACTGGTTAGTTCTCAGAAGTCAAAGCACTTACTGGTCTAAAGTGGCTTTCTAAAATAGTGTTGTTATGCCTCCTTCTATTCACGACCCCCTCACAATTTGCAGGTAGTACATTATGATAAGTGGTGCTTTAATCATGGAACAGTGTAGGAGTTTGTCTTCCATTTAGACAAAGAACAATGACACTTCAAAAATTACCTTTAGATAATTTGCATGCATATTTAAAAAAAGAGAATGAAGGCTGAATTGAACAAAATACAACGTATGACACATAATGAGGGATAAAAAAAGACAATATAAAGAGCAAATTTTCTTAATTTCAATTATATTCTCATATAGACAGTATGTTTGGGGTAAAGTTTGGACCAATCACATCACCAACTGGGCATACCCAGAGAAACACCTCATGGTAGCTTGGAGCTCATTAGGTATCTCTGACTGACACGTGGGATGTCAGTGATAAATGGTTGTGTCGGCTTGGGAACTGTATTAAAAGTTTGAACGTATCCGTGCCTCAGGAGATTTCTGCCTCAGACTGAATCAATAGAACTCGTCCGGATAAACAATAGAAAATGTCTTTGACTGAGCTCCTACGGTCTGCATGTGTCTCCATGTCAGTTGAAGGAGTATGTTGTCTTACTGTATGTTCAGTTATTGCTGTATGTGACCTTTGCCATATCTATCTATCTATCTATCTATCTATCTATGTATCTATGTATCTATGTATCTATCTATCTATCTATCTATCTATCTATCTATCTATCTATCTATCTATCTATCTATCTATCTATCTATCTCTCTCTCTCTATATATATATATACAGATATATATATATATATATATATATATATGTGTGTGTATATAATATATATATATATATATATATATATATATATATATATATAATATCAAACACGGATATTCTGAGCCAGTTAGGCCAAGGCTTTTCTTTGGGCTGCTTGGTACCGTAGCCAGCACCGGCGCTACCTGAGGATCCGGAGGATTTGGGTCGTAAACGAGACCGACACCAGCGCAGATCTTTACTGGTGTTTGTCCAGACCAGGTTCCCTTCAGGGGACCCGAAGCTAGATTTACCGATACGTTATAACCAAGACTCCGTGAAAGGGTCGTCTTACTGGTGGGAAATCCACCAACAATGTTTGGTTTGTCAAGAAGAGGGAAGCTGCGCTGTACTAAAGGGCCGACACGGAGGTGACGTCACTCCTTCTAAATGAATGGAGAAAGAGCGGCGTCGCCTCAAGTGTGTTGAGCCCTTTATTCTACGCTATCTTATGGCTCCGATTAAAACATTCACTGCACATTACGTCTCTGCAATTGCAAGCGGGAATTTCCCGCATTATAAGAGCGAGGTTTGTGGGAGTTGATGGTGTGCACGATTTCCGCAATCCCGCAGTGAATTTCAGGCCCTGTATATACAGTATATCGTGCCAGACAGGCTGGTCTGAGTATTTCAGAAACTGCTGATCTACTGGGATTTTCACACACAACCATCTCTAGGGTTTACAGAGAATGGTCCCAAAAAGAGAAAATATCCAGTGAGCAGCAGTTCTGTGGGCACAGATGCCTTGTTGATGCCAGAGGAGAATGACCAGACTGGTTCCAGCTGATAGAAAGGCAGCAGTAATTCAAATAACCACTTGTTACAGCTGAAGTATGCAGAAGAGCATCTCTGAATGCCAGTGTTGGGAACATTACTTTAAAAAAGTAATTAATTATAGTTACTAATTACTTCTCCAAAAAAGTAATGGCGTTAGTGACTGAGTTACAGCTTTATAAAAAAAACTAATTACTTGGAAAAGTAATTTTTCCGTTACTTTTTAATGTTCCTTTAGATGTTACTTTAAATGAATCTCAATTAATCTATTAAATAAATCTTTATGTTGAATTAATATAAAAGTGAATATCAGATCTGACTAATGAATGAAATCAATGGAAACTATACAGAATAAATTACTAACAGCAAAATCATTGACACTCCGACTGATGGATGTTGTGGCTCCGTCTCCTCCTCAGGAGCTTCATGTGGTTTTAACGGCCAAACACACGAAGAAACACGAACTAATCAGCGTTTCTCATCATGTTCGTGTTTTTTTTTTTTTTTATATCTGAAGGAAACTCATGTTTGTGATGATTCCAGTTTATAATTCTCCCCGTTGTGCGCACGTGTGTTCGGCTGCGCACATTGACAGGGGTTTGCAATGACAGTCCTTCATCATCATCATCACTGTTTCTGTACCGCTCCGGTCAGATGAAGACAGATCCAATGTAATATATAGTTCGTATTAACTATGAACTGAATCCGGGTCATGGGTGAAAGAAATAATTCAGGGAAACGTGTTCCTGGAACTATGATGCTGTTTTCTTCTTAAACTGGACGTAATCGCTGCGTCTGTCAGGTTGGTGACGCCGTATTCCTTGTACAGGTCCGCAGATCTCACAGCAACCTTTTTACTCAAACATGCATGTGTGGAGAGGCGCGTGTCTGCAGCCCTGCAGACGGCAGGTTACTGCTGAGTGTATGGACGAGTGTCTCCAGGTATTTGCGTATCACTCCGCCTCCTCTCCGCGAGAGCAGCAGCACAATATAGTCCCAACAAATGTGAAACTTCTGTTCACCAGGAACAAAAATGAATCTCACATACAATAGTAACGCGCTGTCAGTGAAGGCCAGTAACGGTAACGGCGTTGTGATGATAGACTTAGTAATTAGTTAGATTAACCCGTTACTGAAAAAGTAGTGCCGTTAGTAACGCCGTTATTCCCATCACTGCTGAATGCACATGTTCAACCTGGAAGCAGATGGTCTACAGCAGCAGAAGACCACACCGGGTGCCGCTCCTGTCAGCTAAGAACAGGAAACTGAGGCTACAATTCACACAGACTCACCAACATTGGACAATAGAAGATGGAGAAATGTTGCCTTGTCTGATGAGTCTCCATTTCTGCAACAAAATTCAGATGTAGGCTCAGAATTTGGTGTCAACAACATGAAAGCATGGATCCATCCTGCCTTGTATCAACGGTTCAGGTTGGTGGTGGTGGTGTAATGGTGTGGGAACACTGCTTGCTCCAGTGTACCAGCTGTATGGGGATGCAGACTTCATCTTCCAGCAGGACTTGGCACGTGCCCACACTGCCAAAACTACAAAACTACAACCATGGGATTACCTTGCTTGATTGGACTGCAAACTCACCTGACCTGAACCCCATTGAAAATCTGTGGGGTATTGTCACGAAAAAGCTGGCGACAGTGGCTCAGGTGGTAGAGCAGGTCAACCAATGACCAGAGGATCGGCTGTTCAAATCCCGATCCCCCAGCCATATGAGCTGTGTCCTTGGGCAAGACACTCAACATTGTTAAAATACTATATCTATATATATATATATATGTATATAAATGTCCGACCAATCACAGAATACTCTCAGAGCTCCCTGAGAAGAAAGTTCTGCTCAGCCAAGGGGTCAAGAACAAGCCGCAATCCGTCCACAAACACGTCTGTGAGAACAAAATGACATCACTTTAGACGTAGTCACATGGCTTCGAACTGAGCAGGGGCTGAAACAATAACAAGTCACACAAAGTGATCTCAGAAGGACTCTGAATGGCTACAAATGGAAAACAAAATGTGGCTCCAAAATAAACTGGCAAGGACTTTCCTGGGAAAATAAAGGTTAACTTAAAATAAATGAAAATAAATAAAGCATTTAACTCACTGGCTGCCATTCACGTGAAAACACGTTAATTCAAATCCAAACGTTAACTGCATATCACGTGTTTACACGTTAATTACGGGTTTTAATCGGGGGGGCTGTTTTAATCTCTGGCGGAGCTTGTCAGAGAGAACCAATTGTTGATCGTAGGCCTGGGACGATAATCAATAAATCAGCTAATCGCACGATAATTGAAAGTGAAGTCAATAATTCTTCCGGCCTCAACATATCGCCATGTGCATGCGTGTATTTGTTTTCCACGTCTCTCTCTCCTCTAAACACGCTGGATGACAAGGGGTTCACTCTGTGCATCAGTCTCAGCACCTGGACGCGTTTGTGGCTTAGCAAAATTAAATAAAGTGAGTGAGGCATCTTGTCAGTCATTCAGGATCTTTGTATCTGTGGGAGAAGGCGGAGCCGCAAGCACACATACAAGGTGTGCTCATGTTCAAGTGTGCAGACTGTGAAGTGCGCAGACTACGTAGGCTACGTAGTCCGCGCACTCCGAAGCAGCCTCCTGAAACGGTAGGCTGCTGAAATGGGACACCCTAGCAAACGAGAATTACCCATAGTGCTCCACTCTCGTTGTCTAGTAACGGCAGACTCCACAGCTGTCTAGTTACAGCTTTCTTTCAGCTTATTCCTTCAGCTATGTTATTAGACAAAAAAAGAGAAAGAACTAGTATGGAATACATTTTATTCCTTTTCATTTATCTGTCATTACCTGAAAGTGGACACCCCACTATCCCCTTGTTAACCCATGAATAATATCAAAAAAGTAGATTTTCTGAGGCAAAATCTTTCTTTCTTTCTTTTTTATGCTTGCTCGCATATTTTTACATTTTCCACAGAGATCATCTGTTTTCTTAACAGTAAACACTTAATTTAACACTTAAAAATCCACGAATATAACCAAATATTCCACTCTTAACTCTGCAGCTTCCCTCCCATCTTCTGCGGGATGAAACTAAATACCTAACTTTGCCTGTTTTATTGATTTTTAAAATATTTCACATCACTTAAAAATGTCAAGTAGAATTGTAAAAAAAGAATCTGTTAAAAAAAGTTGTTCCTTCTGTTTAAATATTTCCCTTAGTTTAAGCCCAGTCATGATGATTAACTTTGTGTTTCATCGCTTTGTAACTATAATTTATTGTATATTGTGCGATAAATATCTTATTTTCCTTTATTGTATTTAAACCCTTTTGTAGGTTTATTGTTCAAACCTTTCAGTGAGTTTGTTCTTGACATAACTGTGCAGTATTGTAGAAAACTCCTTGTTACTTCCCTCACAAGTTTGTACATTCTGCTTATGTAAATAAAGTTTTTAAAAAGAATCTTGCGTGCAATGAATTCTGGGATAGGCGAGGCCACGAAGGATACATGCGATGGACCCTCTGTTTCAGGCCAAACGGAGTGCAGGTTTGGAGGCTGGATTCGGAGGATCCTCCAGACGTTTTTGAAATGGGACAGGACTTGGCGCGCTGCTGTGACGTATGCAGCCGACCAATCCGCACTTTGCAGTCTGCACACTTCAACATGAGACACACCCACAGACAGACCTGCAGCAGGTGAGCTTTGGGGAGCGTAGAAACGCAAAGTCAAATTTGCGGGGCGGGGGGTTGTGCTTGCGCACCTAAGCTGCAGTGACTGAATAGAAGGAGGGAGGGAGGAATAGAGGGAGACGTTTTTGTCAAATGTTATGTTGTGAAACAAACTTCTTGTAGCTTATTTAGCTAATGAATAATTATTTTGCCACCAAAACTCTTTTCTCAGTGTTGTATTAGTTGTTTCATAGAAGTAAACAGCTGTTTAGATGATGAAGGTGTTACTAAAGTAAAAAAATATTGGCATCAAAGACACTTTTCCACCTGAATGCACTACAGCATTTAAAGCTGGTTTTCTCAGCTTTTTGGTCAGAAACAGGCATTTTCGCTGCAACAAAGCCATGTTCTACTGCAGATTACTAAAGAATGGAAAAAGCTAGAAAAAAATGTTTTTTGTTTTTTTTCTGATAAAAGAAGAGAGTCTAAGCTTTCCTTTGGTACATTCAGTGTTTGTATTGGCATAGTACACAATATTCTGTGGATCTCCACAAGTCAGTGAAAATGCTTAAAAATCCTGGCAATATGGAGCGCTCTGCTCGCAAAAGGTCTGGCAGTCAATGAGTTAACTGCATAGGCCAAAATGCAACCTAATATGATACAAAACAGTTGAAACTAAGTCAGATAATGTGAAAATGCAATAATCGTAAATGTGGTTTCCACACAAGCTGCTGCAACAGTATTTTATGTATCACTTCTGCAGAACAGGTGGAGCTTTAACTCATAATTGCTGAGAGGCCTGTTGTTTCATAATCTGTTTATGAGCTTCAGACAGCAGAACAAAGCGTGGAGGCTCTGAGTGGACCGTAACAGGGATAAATAGCCATTTGTCATACAGGAGAAAGATGGTCAAGCAACACAAAGCGTTAAAGCAGCTCACACAGCTCAGTCATCTGTGATGAGTCGGAGACGGAGCAGGAAATGCGAAATGCCATCTGGCACAAACTAAAATAGTTACCCCGTTCACCCCATCTTTTCATTTCACTCTGTACTTTGTCCCATCTTTGTTACTGCTGCTCCACCCCAACACCTCCTTTCCCCCTCTTCATTTCCTTCATCTGTTTCTGTCAGCAGCTTCTACAGGACCAGCAGGGCTACATGCACCGTGCACACATGAACACACAGGCCTGCACAGACCAGTGACGTCACTGCGCTCACAGCATGCTCCAGGGAGTGCTGTTGTCATGGTGACCTAGTCACATGCACTTAGTAACTGTACTACTGTGGCTGCCCATGACTGTACAGGCAACACACACACACAGGCAGAGCCAGGATATAGCTGAGAGTTTTACGCCAGCTACAACGAAGCATGTCAGGTATTTACAGTCATTCCTGTGTTGTGGTGTGGTGGGGATGTAATACTAACAGAGATAAGCATGTCACATGTCCTTCCCTGGATGGTTATTTTCCAATCACATAAGAATAATGACCTCATGTTTCCACCAACAACAGTTGATTCTGGGCTGAAGACCAGCCGGTGGGACAACTGGAGTGGACATGACAGTGGGTTGTCTACTGAGGTAGGGGACTTTTTTCATGTTTTACAGACTCATAGATCAGTATTAAGTGGCTTAAACAAACAAACAAAAACTAGTCAGAATGTTCATGCAACAAGACTGGACAGAAAATGGGTAAAATATTTAAAAAAAAAACATAAAAAGCTCTCAAAGGAAAAAACAACAACTTTGAAACACGACCAGAAAGAGAATTATTGATCACAAGTCACTTAAAAAGATTATCAGGAACTCTGTCTGCTTGGAGGTAAAATATAGAGACCAGGGTTGGAACCAGAACTTGGCTCAGTCCCATAAATATCAATTTCTGATACGATTTATCACTCACACTCTGCGTCGTCATCAAATCCATCTTTCAAACTTTAATACTTAGTGTCTGAAGTAATCCAGAATCACACCCTCCTCCTCCCTCTCTGTTCTCCGTCTCCTTCGTCAGAGAGCTTGTGGTTATGGAACGGGTCAGTGGAGGCCGATAATGCCATTACTATGAGGCCCAATGTGATCGGCATCATAATTTTGCTGCCACCTGCTCTTCGGCGTCGTTGCTGCTCCACAACAACGAGCTGGTCGAGGATGACTCACTGCAAGAGGTCAGCACCAACATACTAAATTCACGGTCTTCAAACTGTGAGGACCCGATGATTCAACCCAGTACAGCAAAACAACTGTTGACCAACATGCTTCACTGTAACATGAACATGAATGACACCATGATGATGATGACTATAGTAAAATAAATAATTAACAAAAATGGAAAGAGTCTGAGGATCCTGAAGGAGCTCGACTTTTTTCTGCAATGCCCCTTTAACTGCGTGCATTTCCAGCTCTGATTCTAACCTCAAATGATCTATTCCTGTGTCAGTCTGGTTCGCCACCGTTTACATACGTGACCTGATAAACTGCCTGGTAGCCCCGTTTACAGGCCAAGGCCTCCACCAGCACCACTGACCTGCTTAGTCAGGATCTTCACCAGCATGTCACCAGCGGCATGATACTGGTGGCACCAGCATTTCCAGCTCATGCTGCCATGTTTCCAGAGATGGGGACTCCAGTCTGGGACTCATAGATGGGGACTCCAGTCTGGGACTCATAGATGGGGACTCTGGTCTGGGACTCATAGATGGGGACTCCGGTCTGGGACTCATAGATGGGGACTCTGGTCTGGGACTCATAGATGGGGACTCCGGTCTGGCACTCATAGATGGGGACTCCGGTCTGGGACTCATAGATGGGGACTCCGGTCTGGGTCTCATAGATGGGGACTCCGGTCTGGGACTCATAGATGGGGACTCCGGTCTGGGATTCATAGATGGGGACTCCGGTCTGGGGCTCATAGATGGGGACTCTGGTCTGGGACTCATAGATGGGGACTCCGGTCTGGGACTCATAGATGGGGACTCCGGTCTGGGACTCATAGATGGGGACTCTGGTCTGGGACTCATAGATGGGGACTCCGGTCTGGGACTCATAGATGGGGACTCCGGTCTGGGATTCATAGATGGGGACTCCGGTCTGGGACTCATAGATGGGGACTCCGGTCTGGGACTCATAGATGGGGACTCCGGTCTGGCACTCATAGATGGGGACTCCGGTCTGGGACTCATAGATGGGGACTCTGGTCTGGGACTCATAGATGGGGACTCCGGTCTGGCACTCATAGTTGGGGACTCCGGTCTGGGACTCATAGATGGGGACTCTGGTCTGGGACTCATAGATGGGGACTCCAGTCTGGGACTCATAGATGGGGACTCCGGTCTGGGATTCATAGATGGGGACTCCAGTCTGGGACTCATAGATGGGGACTCCGGTCTGGGATTCATAGATGGGGACTCCGGTCTGGGACTCATAGATGGGGACTCCGGTCTGGGATTCATAGATGGGGACTCCGGTCTGGGACTCATAGATGGGGACTCCGGTCTGGGACTCATAGATGGGGACTCCGGTCTGGGACTCATAGATGGGGACTCCGGTCTGGGATTCATAGATGGGGACTCCGGTCTGGGACTCATAGATGGGGACTCCGGTCTGGGACTCATAGATGGGGACTCCGGTCTGGGACTCATAGATGGGGACTCCGGTCTGGGAATCATAGATGGGGACTCCGGTCTGGGATTCATAGATGGGGACTCCGGTCTGGGACTCATAGATGGGGACTCCAGTCTGGCACTCATAGATGGGGACTCCGGTCTGGGATTCATAGATGGGGACTCCAGTCTGGCACTCATAGATGGGGACTCCGGTCTGGGACTCATAGATGGGGACTCCGGTCTGGGACTCATAGATGGGGACTCCGGTCTGGGACTCATAGATGGGGACTCCGGTCTGGGGCTCATAGATGGGGACTCTGGTCTGGGACTCATAGATGGGGACTCCGGTCTGGGACTCATAGATGGGGACTCCGGTCTGGGACTCATAGATGGGGACTCCGGTCTGGGACTCATAGATGGGGACTCCGGTCTGGGATTCATAGATGGGGACTCCGGTCTGGGACTCATAGATGGGGACTCCGGTCTGGGACTCATAGATGGGGACTCTGGTCTGGGACTCATAGATGGGGACTCCAGTCTGGGATTCATAGATGGGGACTCCAGTCTGGGATTCATAGATGGGGACTCCAGTCTGGCACTCATAGATGGGGACTCCGGTCTGGGACTCATAGATGGGGACTCCGGTCTGGGACTCATAGATGGGGACTCCGGTCTGGGACTTATAGATGGGGACTCCAGTCTGGCACTCATAGATGGGGACTCCGGTCTGGGACTCATAGATGGGGACTCCAGTCTGGGATTCATAGATGGGGACTCCGGTCTGGGACTCATAGTTCGTGACTCCGGTCTGGGATTCATAGATGGGGACTCCAGTCTGGGATTCATAGATGGGGACTCCGGTCTGGGACTCATAGATGGGGACTCCAGTCTGGGATTCATAGATGGGGACTCCGGTCTGGGACTCATAGTTTGGGACTCCGGTCTGGGACTCATAGATGGGGACTCTGGTCTGGGACTCATAGATGGGGACTCCAGTCTGGGATTCATAGATGGGGACTCCGGTCTGGGACTCATAGTTCGTGACTCCGGTCTGGGATTCATAGATGGGGACTCCAGTCTGGGATTCATAGATGGGGACTCCGGTCTGGGACTCATAGATGGGGACTCCAGTCTGGGATTCATAGATGGGGACTCCAGTCTGGGATTCATAGATGGGGACTCCGGTCTGGGACTCATAGATGGGGACTCCAGTCTGGGATTCATAGATGGGGACTCCGGTCTGGGACTCATAGTTCGGGACTCCGGTCTGGGATTCATAGATGGGGACTCCAGTCTGGGATTCATAGATGGGGACTCCGGTCTGGGACTCATAGATGGGGACTCCAGTCTGGGATTCATAGATGGGGACTCCGGTCTGGGACTCATAGTTCGGGACTCCGGTCTGGGACTCATAGATGGGGACTCCGGTCTGGGACTCATAGATGGGGACTCCGGTCTGGGACTCATAGATGTGGACTCCGGTCTGGGACTCATAGATGTGGACTCCAGTCTGGCACCCAGATGGGGACTCCGGTCTGGGACTAGGAGATGCAGACTCCACTCTCAGACTTGGAGATGTGGACTTCATTCTCCACTCATCCGTCACCATAAGACAACATGAGCCCTTCAGACCTGCTACTTTCACATATAGCTGATTGTCTGTCCTTTATTCAGCCAACAACATGGGCTCAGAGCAGCCGCAGGGGGGCTCCAGCATGTCCCCTGCAGCCCCCTGTGTTGGCATTAGCATGAATCTGTGAATATGTGCAGAGCTGTTGCTCGTTTGTTCTACTTAATCCAGGTCAGCTTGTTTGCAGTGGATCAATGGCTGCTTGATGTAACGCAGCAGGAAAAAAACATGAACATTTTTAACTCAATTTCACCACACAGACCTCTTCCACCTCAGAATTATGTCCAAATAGTCTAAATTTAAAGAGAAGAAGTGGGGCAAAGAATCTAAATATAGAGTAAGAAGAACCTTCTAACTGGACAAAGAAAATCCTCCGAGTTTGTTTTTCATTGGAGCTGACCTGACGGTAAAAAAATAAAAACAGCTCAATAAGACAGAAATTCAGTTTTATACAAACTGATAATCCTCTCAATAAGGAAAAAGCAAGTAGAAAACCCTCCATCTCGGGGTAACAGGACTGTGTGTATCTGGTTTTCATAAATCAACATTTGCACTTACTGAATCTAAAATAAAAACATCTTGGCTTTCTTGGCAATGAATAGCTTTAATAATCAAACCAAAACAGGAATACAGACCCCCCCCCCCCACACACACACACACACACACACACACACACACACACACGCACACACACACACACACACACACACACACACACACACACACACACACACACACTCGTTGGCTGGCTTACATGACTCTAACATAATCCTCATTTCTGAGAGCCATGCTTTTGTTGGTTAGCATTTGCTAAGCAGTGTTATGGATGTATGAATGATCAGGACTGGAAACTTCTTTTATCTGAATGAAAACATCTGCATGTGCATCAGTACTTTACTCTGTGGTCCTCCAACATCCCACACATATATGTAAGATAAAACATTTTAATTAAGCTCCTATCTTACCCCATATTTCACAGATCATTCATTAGAAAATCACATCACGTTCAAGAGTCCAAACTCTTCCAGTTTAACCTGCTTTAGTCTAGAGCCACCTGCACAGCATGATAAGAGATCTACGTGCTACCGAAGGTCTGTCCACATGCTCGGAAGGAACAATAGGAATGACAAGGAGACCCTCAACTGAATCTTTCTGCCAAGCTTCTCCACCATACATTTGCAACCCTCACACTGATACGGGACTGAAAGAGAACATTGGAGCAGCACCTCAGAGCTTTTTGATGTGCAATGTCAGCAAGGCTCCATGTGTCAAGCTATCACAACACAGACTAATAACTTCCACCCCAAGCTTTTGGAGAAGTGTTATTTTCTACATCTGTACATTATAATTTTTAAAGCGACGGAGTAGTGACGGAGTAGTGACGGAGCACCGACGGAGCAGAGACGAAGCAGCAACGGAGCAGAGACGAAGCACCGACGGAGCAGAGACGAAGCACCGACGGAGCAGAGACGAAGCAGCGACGGAGCAGAGACGAAGCACCGACGGAGCAGAGACGAAGCACCGACGGAGCAGAGACGAAGCAGCGACGGAGCAGAGACGAAGCACCGACGGAGCAGAGACGAAGCAGCAACGGAGCAGAGACGAAGCACCGACGGAGCAGAGACGAAGCAGCAACGGAGCAGAGACGAAGCACCGACGGAGCAGAGACGAAGCAGCAACGGAGCAGAGACGAAGCACCGACGGAGCAGAGACGAAGCAGCAACGGAGCAGAGACGAAGCAGCAACGGAGCAGAGACGAAGCACCGACGGAGCAGAGACGAAGCAGCAACGGAGCAGAGACGAAGCAACAAACCAAAAAAAAAAAAAAAAAAAAAAAAAAAAAGAAAAACACAAGAGAAACACAAAAAAAAAAAGAATAAAAAAAAAGAGAGCACCCGAAGGAACCGACGGAGCAGAGACGAAGCAGCGACGGAGCAGAGACGGAGCAGCGACGGAGCAGAGACGAAGCACCGACGGAGCAGAGACGGAGCAGCGACGGAGCAGAGACGGAGCAGCAACGGAGCAGAGACGAAGCAGCAACGGAGCAGAGACGAAGCAGCAACGGAGCAGAGACGAAGCACCGACGGAGCAGAGACGAACTAGAGACAAAATAGAGATGAAGCAGCGACGAAGCAGAAAGGAAGGAGAGACAAAGCAGTGAGGAAGCAGAGAAACTACAGCTCAATTTGCCGTTTAAAGACAGCTGAAAACAAACATACATGCGTTAAATATTTAACCTGTATGCGTTCAGCCACAAGGCAGCAAGAAGCAGACGAAGGAAAAATAATTTTCCAGGGCAATTCAAGCTTTTCCAGCTTTTCCATTTTACTCTCTCATTTTCCATGTTTTCCATGTGTTTTCCAGGATGTGTGGGAACCCTGATCTGAGGCCAATGACACCTGAGCTGAATGACCTCAAAGCAAAGCCTTTTATGAATTTATAATCGTATAATCCTTTCTCTGCCATCATGTCATGACCCTAATCGCCACACCTCTGATGTTAGACGTGAAACACATGAGGGGTCAGAGTGTTTCCTGAAAGCTCTGCCTGCTGCTGTTGGTTAAACAGCACCAGAGATTTCTGTGTGCAAAGCTGCTGTTCATACTAGCAAATGGCAAGGACATAAACAAGAGCTGTAGTCAGGAGTGACACCAGCAAACAGCCCATGGACAAATACTGGGAAACAAACACAGTGGTGAACCGCTGCAGACATGCTTTCACCCTTTTCACTTGCTCCTCCCCTTCAAGCTGATTTGCTCGCTTTGTTGTCCTACTGAACTCTGACCTTTGTCCCCTCCCCCACATCAACACACCAGTTCAGACCACACATTAGCAGATGGAAACATGGAGGCAGACACAGTTTCCACTCAGCGCAGTAAATGCAGATGAAGCATGAATGCATGATTTGTAAGACAAATAATCTAATATGGAAGAAATGCTCACAGACGGTTGATGCAACGCTCGAACGCTCATTCAGTAGTCTGCTCCCTGATCGGGCAGCAGGCACAGCGGATTATTTAGTATTGATTTACCAGAAGTTTGCAGCAGGATCCTCCACCATCTAAACACAATCACGCAGAATCAATTCCCCCTAGAGTCAGACAACAGGAAGGTGTGTGTCGCCTGGGCCGATCACATTTATTCACGTCAGGAAGCTTTCTTATTATTCACCAGCCGTGTTCTTAACAGCATGCAGCAATATTTCTGACGACCTTGCTTTCTGTCAATACCATCACTGATACTCAACACATCTATCTATCTATCTATCTATCTATCTATCTATCTATCTATCTATCTATCTATCTATCTATCTATCTATCTATCTATCTATCTATCTATCTATCTATCTATCTATCTATCTACACCCCCCCCTTTCTCCAGCAGGTCCAGAGGGGTATTGGACCTGTGGTTCAGGAGGTTTATGAGGACCATCCAGCAGCCTGAGAGACGTCCCTTCAGCTGAACTGAGGAAAGTCCCAACACCTCCACTGAATGGAAACTATCTGTGACTGAAAGCGACCAACGAGGACCTGCTGACGTGGAACACCTCGGATGTGAGGAGCTCAGGAAACTTGTGTTTCTATTCCTACAGGTTTTTGTATCCGTATAGGGTCACGGAGGGAGGAACTTCCTCTTTCACTATACAAACTCCTACATATGCACACACTCCAACAATAAACATACATGCAGAAGTAAATATACTCTTGACAAGCAGATTCTCCTCCCACCATCCCAGATAAGAGATTATTAGCTTGCACATGGTTGCTTGACATTACTGTAAAGATGAAGACAAATGGGATTTAATCATACAGATGTGTCCATCCAAAACCAAAATAAAATTACACTGATGAAAGAGAAATAGTTTATTTAAGAAAAGAAAAAGAAAGAATAATGAGCTAATTTTACGGTTCCCTCATCTCTTTTAGTTTTGGAACGTCTCTCAGCTTTACATAATATTTCCTGCTGGAAACAAAGTTGCCCAGAGACCAACAGATTAACGTCATCATCATCGGGACTACAGAACAACAGATGATGCATGTCAGGCAGTTCCGACGTAGTTCTTAGTCAAAAATAAAAACAAATGTCAATTTTACTCGCACTTTGTCAGACTCAAGATTATTCTACTCCACTTGCAGTCTTAAAACCGGATCCTGGGTTTGAGCTCTGCTGCAGAGAACATAACATTCAGAATTATCTGCATGTCCGTTTGCTTTACTTCAACACACACGTGTGTGTTTAGGAGCCCTGCTTTTTTTTTTTTTTTAAACTTAGTTTTTATTAAGTTTTCAATATGAAGAGTACAATACAATATGCACATTTTTGTACAGATATCTCTGTCCTTTTAACTGTGCTTGAATTTTATGGACTTTGTATTAAAGTTCTGATAATGATAATTCTTAATAAACAAAAACAAAACAAAAAGACATTCTAAAAAAAAACAAAGGATGGGAAAAAAAAAACAACAAGGATCAGGTTGAAGGCACAGATGTTCACATCAAGACATAGGTACATATCAGTGCTCCCATTCATACATATACATGATTCACTTGCACATAACCCATTGAAAAGGGGACAAAAAATGTAATGTTGTCAGTCAGCACATATTCCGCCCCTGATGTAATATCTAATGGAAGGTGAACACCATACATCTATGAAACACACATGGGCTGAAGCCATCAGTTTCATTGCAGTAACAAAGTCATGGCAGGGCTCCATCGTTTTGTAAGGGTGGGTTTTTGGAGCCTTAGTAAGTATGTGATCCGTTCCATCTGATAAAGATCCCAAATCTTTTGAATCCATGTATCATATGTGGGAGGGTCCGGTTTCAACCATCTGATTGTTATGCATTTTAAAGCTGCTGTAAGCAATATATTTAGAAGATATTTCTCTGCTTTTCTGTCAATGCCATCTGGGACTGCTCCCAATAATGCTACTGTTGGGGATTGTGGAATATCTTGTTTAAAAATAACTTTGAGGGCATCAAATACCTCTTTCCAAAACAATTTAAGCTTAGGGCAAAGCCAGAATATATGAGTATGATTGGCGATGGTTGTTCCACAGTTCCTCCAGCATAAACTAGAATATGTTGGTCCTATTTTGACTGTTATATGTGGTGTTCTGAAGAACCTAGTTATTATTTTCCATTTAAATTCTCTCCAGGTGTTTGAATTTGTGGCCAAGTGTGCTTCAGTGCAAATCACATTCCATGTATCCAATGAGATGGCTTCGTTTAATTCCGTCTTCCATCTCCCCTTTATCTCCAGGGAGTTATGCCCATTCATAGATGAAAATAGATGATATAGTTTACTAATTATTTTTTCATCCTTTTTCCCCATTTGGATTTCTGTTAAATGTGTTTCTAGAGGAGTGGGTCTGGTTAGTTTTTCCCGGTCCTTGTGTGTTGTCAGGAAGGTTCTTAGCTGTAGATATCTAAAGAAATCCGTCTTTGGGAGATCAAACTCATTCATAAGCTGTGCAAATGATTTTAAGTGGTCATCTTTGACCAGCTGGTGTAAATAAGTCAGTCTATGGTTTGACCACTTTTCAAATCCAGCATCTAAGTTATTAGGTATAAAGGTCTCCATAGATCCAATATTTGTAAGTGGCGAAATAGTCTTTGGTAATCTAAAAGCTGTTTGTATTCTTTTCCAAATTTTCAGAGTGACTTTTGTCCAGGTTGTCATTTCTTTTACAGGGACTTCTAGAAAAGGTAAACTATCGAGGGGTTCCGGGCACTTGCTTTTTTCAATGTTAAGCCAGCGGGTGTGCAAGCTGTTCTGGATCCACATTATTAAGGGCTTCATCTGTGCAGCCCAGAAATAATATTTCAAGTTCGGCAATTTAAGGCCTCCATCTGGCTTAGGTAACTGAAGGGTTTTAAGTCTAACTCGGGGCGCTTGTTTTGCCATATGAATCTCAAAATAGTTTTATCTAGATTGTCAAAAGTTGATTTAGGAATTTCAACGGGCAGCATTTGGAATAGATAGAGAAGTCTGGGCAGGACATTCATGCGTATACTTTCAATGCGACCCAATAAAGAAAGGGGGAGTGTGGACCAGCGTTCCAGGTCATTATTAATGTTCCTAATTATTTTATTGTAATTTGCTTCATATAGATTATTTAACGATGGGGGGATATGTATGCCGAGGTATTTAATGCCTTCTTTGGACCACAGGAATCCACTTTGCAGCTTAGTACTGTCTGGGATTGTGCCATTCACATCTATAGCTTCTGTTTTATCAACATTCACTTTATATCCTGAATAATATCCGAATTGTGAAATGAGGCCCTTAAGTTTCGGTATTGTAGATATAGGTTCTGTCAGGTACAGCAGTACATCGTCAGCGTATAATGATATTTTATGTTCTTCGCCATTTATTACAGTTCCCTTTTATGTTGTCATCATCTCTAATTAGCTGGGCTAGCGGTTCAATGCTAATGGCAAACAGCAGCGGTGATAGAGAGCAACCTTGTCTACATCCTCGTTCCAGCTTAAATCTCCCTGACATGTATCCGTTTACTTTGACAGCTGCTTGTGGAGATGAGTACAGAGTTTGGACCCACTCTGTGAACTTAGGGCCGAATTTGAAACGTTTCAGTGTTTGAAATAAGTATTGCCATGACACACGATCAAATGCCTTTTGGGCGTCTAGGAATATGATCATAGATTCCAATTTATTTTCTTTTTGGTGGGACATAATATTTAATAAACGTCTTACATTATCTCCATAAAACCTTCCAACTATAAATCCAGTCTGGTCAGGATGTATAATTTGGGCAATGACCCGATTAACTCTCCTGGCTAGAATTGCTGTTAATATACGTAGGTCTCCATTCAGTAGAGATATTGGTCTATAAGACTGGCATTTAGATGGATCCTTACCTTCTTTATGTATCACCACTATGGTTGCTTCTGTCCATGATGGTGCCATGATCTTAGAGTCTAGGGCATAATGGTACGCGTTTAATAACAAGGGCATCAACAGGTCTGTGAAAGTTTTATAAAATTCATTAACATATCCATCTGGTCCTGGGCTTTTATTATTCTTAAGTGAAGAGATGGCATGCTTAATCTCCGATTCCTCAATTGGTTTGTCCAGGTCTTTGGCTGCAGATTCACTGAGTTCAGTAAGTTTTATGCGACTTAAGAATTCTGCCATTTCTGCGTCGTTGCGACAAGTATCTGTATTCTTATATAGTGATTTGTAATATTCTGCAAATGACTCTGCTATTTCATCTGGTTTTGTGACGGTAGATTCTTGTGATCTTATTCTCTGTATTACATTAGAAGATTGTTGTTTTCTCAGTCCGTTTCCTAGCAGAGGTGAATGAAATTATACGGCCCGGATGTATGATTTGGCACAATCCCATAGTATAACGGGTGTCGTTTCTGATGTGGCATTGTGGTCCAAATACTGCTTAAGTTCATCTGTAACAAAGGAGATAAAATCTTTATGGTTGAGAAGAGATGTGTTAAGTCTCCATTGTTTAGTTGCATATTTACACCCTATATCCCATTCCAAGGATACAGGAGCATGATCAGAAATAGTGATAGATAGTATCTCAATGTCAGCAATTCTACAAAGTTCTGCTTTTGGGGTAAAAAAACAATCTATCCTGGAATATGAGGCATGTCTGCTTGGGTAGAAGGTAAAGTCCCTACTTTTTGGGAATTTACTTCTCCATATATCTACAAGACCTGCCTCCATAGATTGATATTTGAGCATTTTACCCATTCTGGATAGGGGGCCTTAGAGCTCGGTTGCCGATCGAGCAGCGGGGAGATCACGCAGTTAAAGTCCCCCCCATCAGTAACAATCCCGTACTATGCTGCAGCACCATACTAAACAGCGTACTAATAAATTCAGGTTTGTCTTCATTTGGTGCGTACACATTTACTAAGGACACTTTAATATCATCAATGAATCCATTGACCAGGATAAATCTCCCCTCTGTGCCTTTCTGTATCAATGTTTGTGTAAAGTTAATTTGCCTGTGTATAAGTATAGACACCCCTTTTTTCCTCCCTGTATGATGAGAAGAGTAATATACTTTGTCTGCCCATGATTTCTTTAGTTTCTCATGCTCCATGTCAGACAAGTGAGTTTCCTGTATAAACGCTATCTGGCAGTTAGCTTGTTTTAACTGTAGTAATACTTTCTTTTTCTTGACAGGATTATGAAGACCTTTCACATTGTAGCTGATAACTTTGAGAGTGGTCATCTTTTATAGTAAACAGTGATACTCACGTTTCCTGCAACTTGCAGCAGAAGACGGGAGATGGGAGGCGGAAGCATCTGCCTAGTGCACCGACAATGATTTATCATATATATTTTGGGGAGTGGCAACCAACATTTAGACCAGACCAGGTGGGGTGTCCGGAAGCAATAATAACAGCTGAACATTGTGCCCTCAGTGAAGAGTGAGAAAAAAAAAAGAAAAAACATATAGCAACCTTGTTGTACTTTGATTTTGCACAGGTTACCTGGGGAACAGAGGGATCGGAACCAGGTGAATACAGAATAAGAAATATTGTTGAACATACAGTTTTTGGAACAAAGTCCCTAGCTGCTAGATGAGCAGCAGGAGTGCGCAGTCTAGGTTGAATTGGCTGCGCTTGAGTGCGTCAAGACAGGGAGGAGCAGAATCTGAAGTCCAGGCTCAATGTTTGCATTTGAGCTCCAGCAGAGCCCAGCACTTAAGTATTGTCAAAGTGCTCCTGAAATTATTTACCTCCTTTTGAATAAGCTATCTCAAAAAACAGTTTAGGTAATAACCAGCGTTTTCTGTGATAAGCAGTAGGCCGTCATTTTTTCTTAATTATGCAACACAGTTTACCCAGTAGAGTTATAACAAATCGCGGTCCTGTATTAGGAGAAGATTAAAATAAGTCACTCATAATCATCAATTTCAGTATAGATTGCAGATTAATAATATTAGCAAACACTTAGCTTTCCATCTGTTCTGCTGGTAGAGTGTTCTGAATGTACTCCATGGCCTTTTGGGGATCGAGAAACTCCTTGTCCTGATCCTGATATGTGATCCGGAGTCTGGCCGGGTAGAGTAGACCGTAGCGGAGTCCTTTGCGACCTCGTAATGCCTTCCTTACATCGGTAAATGCGGCCCTCGCTTTGGCCACGTTGGCGGTGTAATCAGGGAAGATGGATATCCGGTTTCCGTTGTGCATCAGCGGGGCTTTCTCTCGAGCTCTCCTCAGGATCTCAGCTGCGTCGTTGTCATGGTGAAGTTTGGCGATTATCACCTGTGCCCTTCCGCGGTCTCCGGATGGTCCGGCGTTCAGTGTGCGGTGCGAGCGGTCCACCTTAATATCCCGGTCCATCTGCAGGATCTCTCTGAGAGCTTGGGCGAATGCTTTGGGAGAGCTGGAATTCGGCTGCTCTGGTATCCCAGCTATTCGGATATTGCACCGTCTCATTCTCCCCTCCATATCTTCACATCTATCTTTAAGATTTGCCATCTGCTTTTGTAGGTCAGTTACGGTAACCTGCAGCGAGGACACCTCATCGGACCACGTTGATAGTCCGCTTTTCATGTCCTGAATGTCCGCTTTCATGTGGTCGACTTCGGCACGGATAGCTTTTGTGCTGTTAGCGATTTCGGACCGTACTCCCTGTAGTTCTGATTTGAGCACATTAAAGTCCTCTGCGAGATGCGGTTTTTTTTTTTTTTTACTTGTCCTGTCCAGCATTGAAGCAAGCAGAATGGAAATCTGATTGCTTTATTCTGTTGAACAGTTTTGCTTTATCAAGTGGAGCTTTATGAATATAAGGCTCCACTTGATATCATGTTTATTCATTTTATTTCTTTATTTAAACATTTGTCTATTACAGCATTCCATTTCATACTGCTGGGCCTGACAAGGGAGAAATGAAAGTTAACAGAGGTAATGATAGAAAGTGAAACAGAGAGAGAGGAGTAAGGAAGAGGAAGAGAGAGAGGAGAGAAAACATGAATCCACTTCCACAGTTCACTGGTACATCTGTACCACGATCCCTAAACAACCAAGGTCTCTGTTGGAAAACAAAACAAGCAATCCCCTACAGGAGGACCTGCAGGTGGCTTAAATATCCTCAGATCATACAAACACACACAAATGTTTGTGTTTGTGCGAATGCGTTTTTGAGTTCATCTCTTATGATTTTGGAGATCTCACCCCTCAGTGAGGATAATATATCGGCTTTTACTTCCTCAGCAGCCATACCTTGAAGATCACTTGTTGCACGCTGCCTCGTGGTTCTTGTAGACTGATGAGTGCTAGCTTTGCCACCGTATCTGTATTTCTGAAGCTTTTCTGCCATTCAGTTCGTTGTTGTGTGAGCTGGTGTGCTGTTTATAGTCGTATATTACCCTCAGTGGGTTTTTTTGTTGAGCTTGAGATGGGAAGGAGCATTTTTTATGTAAAAAGCTGGAAATTCTGCTGGAGCTCCAGAAGCCGTGTGCTACTCCATATCCTGCTCACGAGCGCCCCCTGAACTGCTGGTGATTCTGAGACGAAAGTCGCGCTTCTGTTTCCAGGTTGTGAAGAGAAGACGGAACCATGGAGGACGGGGGCTGAGCGTCCACCGGACCACTGCTGAAGGATCTGGTTTAATGCTGGGATGCTGCAGATGGCAGGAACGCTGTCTTCAGGGCCGTCCTCAGCAGCCTTGTCTCCTCCATAATCACTGCCCCGTTTTCCCTCCCTCCCTCCATCCTGCTCAGCTGGCTTCAGCTGGTTTATGCTGGTTTTTGCTGCTTTCAGATAGTTTCTGCTGGCTTCAACTACTTTCAGCTGGTTTACGCTTGTTTCAGCATGTTTCTGCTGGTTTTTACTGGTTTCTATGTGTTTCTGCTGGTTTCTGCTCGGTGTGGCAGGTTTCGTCCTGATGGACCGCAGCCATGCAGGACGGACGTCTGGATGTGTAGGACAGGAAAGGACAGCCTTCACTGCAGCTGTTGGGTTCAGGTTTCCTTCGTCTGTCATTTATGTGACGCACAGCAACCAGACTATTCTGGAATAAACAGCATGAATGTATCCTGAAGCTGAGCTCTAGTTCGCCTCCCAGGTCCATTTTCTCTCTTTCTGATCAGACAGTCCTCTTTAGTTATGTCTCCAGCATCATATTGTAGCATTTGCAGGTCTCGCTGAGACTGGGAATAAAACCACATCTGTGTCACTCAGCAGACCTCCACCATCAAAAACCAGCAGCAGGATTCACCGGTTCAGTTAAACTGATATAAAAATGGATATCAGCACCCCTAATGGCTCCCGGTGGTGATTATCTCAGGCTTTGGGGCGGTAAAATAGGTTTCTTAAAAACTTTCAGGACAGAGCCGAGCAGTTCTCCCAACACCTTCTTAAATCAGTGTGAACGTGTTGCTGTCATATCTGCTCCAGTCTTTCTAGCAGTGTCTTCAACATCCAGAGATGGAACTCTTCTCCCCTCAGACTCGCACAATTAACCCGTAATGTGCAAAACTTTCACGTACGGTACGGTGATGTGGACACGGATACCAACATGGATCCTGTTACATCATCTGTACCACCCGTCCAGGGTCGCTAGGAGTGTGTCCCAGCTAATATCAGAAAAGGATGGGGACACCTGGACGGAGACACCTGGACAGGATACCTGGACAGGTCAGATGTCCATTGCCGAGCCAACACAGACAAACAACCATTAATTCCTACAGACCAGTAAACCTAACATCATGTCTCTGGATGGTGGTGGGAGGAAGCCGGAGAACCCGGAGAGAACCCACGCATACACGGGGAAGGCCAGGTTCAACCTCTCCCCAGCCGAGACTCAAACCAGCAACCTTCTTACTGTGAGGCTGCCACCACGCAGCTCTTTATCATGTTCATATACAGTAGTTTAAGTTCACTTTATTTCTAAAGCACCTAACGCTGACAAAGACAGATCAAGGTGCTTTACAACAATAAAACATAACACAAATAACCAAAAATAAACAGAATGAAAAAATATAAAAACAATATAAAAATAATAAATCTAAGTTAAAGACTATTAGGAGCTAAGTACCAAAGGCTTTATGAAATAGAAATGTTGTCAATAATGTTTTAAAGTAGAGAGGGACTCCGCAGACCTGATGGATGGGGGCAAACACGGAGAAGGCTCTCCCACCTTTTTGTTATGTAACGGGGCTTTGGTTCAACAAGTAAGTCGGCAGATGAGGAGCTCAAGGATCTAGGAGGGACATAGCGGATAGATAAGTCTGAAAGATAAGGGGGGACACGATCATGTAAGGCCTTGAAGACAAGAAGGAGAGTTTTGTATTGAATTCTAAATGACACGGAGCCAGAGTAGGCTCGCCGGGATGGGGGCGATGTGGTCACACTGACGTTTACCAGCCAGTAGATGAGCTGCCGCATTCTGAGCCACCTGCAGCCTCGATAATTTTTTTATCAAGGCCTTGGTAAAAAGAGTTGCAGCAGTCTAATCTGGACATAATCAGCAAGTGGATCACTTTTTCCAGTTCTGATTTAGGCAAGAATGGCTTGACTTTAACAGGAACCCTTAGATGTTAAAAAAATACTCTTAACCGCTGCATTGACTTGTCTATAAAGTTTCAAAGAGCTGTCAATAATAACCCCCAGACTTTTAAAGGAGTGATGACACAGCAGTAAAACTAGTTTATGTTGTTGGCATTACTGCATATGTAAATACTCCAAAGAAAAAAACGGCATTTTTTACAGCGGGGTATTGTTTTGAAACGCCAGACCTCACTTCCTCAGTAATACAGTTGGGTCCGGTGATGATATGGAGCTTTACCTGGAGACCACGTTGACTTCATTTTGATTGGCTACACCTTATTTGGCTATGACCTTATTTGGAGAATCTAGGTCAAGCTGCGGTCAGAGTTTGCTAAAGGCTAACTGCTAGCAACATGGGCACTTCAGTGAGTGAGCTACGTTTATCAGACAAGACAGCATTTAGAAAATAAATGAACTTACAGGTAATGACAAGGTTGTGGCCCCCTCCCCTCAGTGTTGCTGCAGAAGTTTGCTTTTAAATCCATTTGCTTGAAAACCCAGACCTGACTGCACAGAAGTTGCTACTAGCTCCATACATGCAGCTGAATCAGACAGGGAGGGGGGGGGGGGGGGGGGGGGCGGACAGTGCATAGACCATTAGGAGAGAGAGAGAGAGGGGGGCGCTGTTTACTTGATAGTGTGCTCTTATTGGAGCAATTAAATTACGTAGAATGATAGAACTACGTAGAATGATAAAACTACGTAGAATGATAGAACTACGTAAAATGATAGAACTACATAGAATGATGGAACTACGTAGAAT
>JALJCO010007516.1:0-12978 GCA_023101725.1 Atherinomorus stipes | reverse complement strand
ACGTATTGCTCTGTGCACTTTAACATCCCCCACCTTTGCTTTCTGCTCCCCTCCTCCCCTCTGTATTCCCTACAAGAGAGGTCGTGCAGCCATAAAGCAAAGCACTTGCAGGCTGATCCCTGCATGTGTTCAATTAGTGTGTCACTGCTAATCAGTGTCAAGTTGCTGTTAGGTGCAAGCAGGGAGTTTGCACTGCAGCTCGTTGTGACCTTTTTATGAAGAGTTGATAGTGAACATTATTTGCACTAAAGGCAGTCTCCCACAGAGATTAAACGCGGCACCATTGCTACATCTGCAAGCTGATTTAGCGTTTCCAGTAAAGAACAAAACAAATGCTGATTTCTCGTCTGCATTCTTTCTGTGATGCATCATCTCTGTTCTTTGTTACATTTGCCTCTGATTTATCATTCTTTCACTAATCCTGAGCCCAGTATGATAATTACTTTTCTTTTCAGGTAAAGTTTCCAGTTAGGATTCTTGGCTTCTTTTCCCATCTCTATGCAGCCCTAATAAGGATATCAGCTGGATACAAATGTATATCTCTTGCGGATTTGCCATCAATCTAATTTAACTTACAATGTGGCTCTCTCATGCGTCATTAATCCCTGAACAAAGGAATCACTTGCCCATTGACAAATGTCTGCATTGTTGTGTGGCCCAAAAAAAAAAAAAAAAAAAATCCCTAACATATATATTACTGGAAATTTTCCAGCATTTTTTTAACTACTGTGTTTTATATACATCTGCTTTCTCTGTCTGCGTAGGATGAAGAGGAGGAAATTAAACTGGAGATCAATATGCTGAAGAAGTATTCCCACCACAGAAACATTGCCACCTACTATGGTGCTTTCATTAAAAAGAGCCCCCCAGGACATGATGACCAACTATGGGTAAGTCTGGGATCTGAGAAATTAGGGATGATTGGAAAAATATCTAACAGCCATTTGAATGTCTCTTGAATGCTATTGTTTTTTCCAATTTCATACATCTGTGGTCTTCTTGGATTAAGATATTTCAGACTTTTCTTCTGATGGTTAATGTTTTTCAGCTGGTGATGGAGTTCTGCGGTGCCGGTTCAATCACGGACCTGGTTAAGAACACCAAAGGGAACCAGCTGAAGGAAGACTGGATTGCATACATCTCCAGGGAGATCCTCAGAGTGAGCTCTTCTTCTCTTGTCTCACCTGATTGTGATTATTTGAGCTGACCGCAGTATTTAGCATAACCATTAGAATTGTCTCACTTGATTTGTGCAAACATGATTGATGAAACTAAGAGGAAAATATTTAAAACTTTATGACTCTTAAGTGACTCTTTGTTTGTCTTACCACAGTTGATGTGACCTGGTTTTTGCAGATCTGTGTGGACACAGAAATCAGATTTTAAAATACCACTGTGTTGGTTTGCATGTAGCCATTTACGTCGTCACTGTTGCTGGGTTTCTGTGAATGAGTTGCTCCCATGACTCATTCGGTGACATCACTCCCTGACCTGCAGTGGCCTGCAGCCTGTAGACGTCACCTTTTTGGCTTGACTCGGCTCATTTGGAACCCTGGCTAAGTAGTTTAAAAAAAAAAAGTATCTAATGCCATGTTCTGCTACCTCATGGAAAACCTTGAAATTTATATCAAGCTGAATACAAATGTGTGAAAAATGGTCTAATGGAGAACTCAAACCCAAAAATGTAAGATCAAGAACACAATTTACACTGATCAAAAATCCATTTACAGATCTGCTATCATACCTATTTCAGGTTGTAAAAACAATGTCAAGTTTTATGATATCATTATGTAATTATAAAATACTCTTACCCAGTGCAAATTTTTTGTGGTCACAAAGCTTTAAAGGCAGAGATGGAAGTTTTCTGTGTTGCAACACTGAAGTATTTTTATTCTTTTTTGTGCCGTTTTCTAAAAGTGGGATAAAATTAACCAAAAACACATGTTATATGCCATGATTATTAAAAGCACAATCTTTTCCTATAAAGATGCACTTGGCTCTCGATTTCCGTGCATCCAAGTCCAACGCGCTCCAGCGTTGTCATATGTTTTTAAAGTGACCATGAAATCAAAAACACTAGTCTTTTCTGGTTTTAAGACGCTTTATTTTCTCTGAGTAGAATAGGGCAGCTGTTTAAAAAATACCTAGATTGTCTTTCTTTAGGGCTGGGTGATAAACCGGAAAATTTACAGACACCGTCATTTACAGCAATAATCGACGTCATTTTTCCCATGTCGGTATGTTCGGTGCTGCGGCCCCTTTAAGAAAGCCGGCAGGTGGAATTGCCGCATGGGACATTTTTGTTCTCTCAAACTTGCCGTAGTTTCTGGTAACGTGACATTCCTGCACTGGAGCTCTGTGTTTTTCCACCATCTTTTGCATGTTTTCTGTACAACATATGTCTGTAAATGATCAGTGACGTTTATTTGATGTCAGTGTAAAGTGATAAACGTTTGAAGGAATGTTTTTTTTGTGCCGCGTTAAATGTTTTGACAACGGTAGTGATGCTAATTGCGTTAGCCTGTCTATGGGTTTTTTAATGTTAAGTTAGCATTCATGCTAATCGATAGTCGTGTGTGCATTTAATGGGAGACTCAGCACTGGTTTTCATGGACACAAGTAATATTTGCTTATGTAAATAAGAACTCATTAACTCAAATGATTAATTTATTTGAGTTAATCAGTTTAATAATTCATTCATTAATTTGTATATTCAAAGAGTTCTTTTCCAAAATGAGTTAACCACCATTTATAAGAAACGGAGTTAACTGCTTTTGCAAAGAAACTCTTCATTTACTTTTTGAATATTTTCACAACATCACACACACATGATGTAGAGGGCGTTAATTATGTCTAATGGAGATAGGAGGTTTGTACCCGACAGCGACGAAAAGCAGTTTTTTCTAAATGGCGGTTAACTCGTTTTGGAAAAGAACTCTTCATTTGTATGTTTGTATTTCAGTTTCACTGTACTTCTCATATGTCCAAAACATCTACTGGGTGTTTATTAAGGAACCTGTTAATCTATCTGCCAAACAAGAAGTCACGTGAAGTTCCAGTTAAGGCACAGTATCTGTTTTAATTGAATGAAAATAAAAGTAGTTTTTGTCTGTTTTGGCTGGTTTATAGGTAGGTTTATCGTCCATTTATCGTTACCGAGGTGAACTGCTCAATATATTGTGATATTTATTTTTGGCCATTATCGCCCAGCCCTAATTGTCTTACTGCATTATGAAGTGACAGGCAGATCATATGGGTTCATGTCTTTCTTTTCAAGTCAGTCAACAAAACAAAAAACAACACTAAGCAGGGGTCTAAAACTGTATGGCTGCGTGCCTGAAACCGAGAGCTCAGCCGGCCCCAATAGCCAGCACTAATATAATCCAGGTGCTGCAGTCACCTGTCTATGAAGAGGGGGCGGAGGTGAGAAACTGCAACAAGCACAGCAGCAGAAAATCTAAATTAACAATTCGCAATTTCATGCTAATCAAGTCAACTCATACTTCAAACTACAATATTTTCTTTTCATATCTCATAACTAAACAGAAATAATGATAGTAAACTATAAAGAAGAAATATTAATCAAGGCATAAATCAAGCATTTCATTAAAAAAACGTAAATCAAGCATTTGACTCCAACATTTATGTTATGGATTGGTTTAAGTTAAGTGTCCCACCAACTTTTTCTTCTTTTTTTTTTTTTTTTTTTTTTTAGCAGATGTATTTTAGTGCTTTTTTCCAGCATGACCAGGGGACTACAGATGAAAAATAGCCTTCTGGCTAATTTTTTTTAACCATGTTTATTCACGTGTTTTTATGAAATTGCATTGTCCCCTTTTTAGATAAACTAAACTAAACAAAACATCTAAAATGCCATCATGGTGACACCTCTTCTCTTTGGTCACCATAGCATGTTCTTCTGCTTTCCTCAGGGTCTAGCTCACTTGCATGCCCACCATGTAATCCACCGTGACATTAAAGGCCAGAACGTCCTCCTGACAGAGAATGCTGAAGTTAAACTCGGTAAGTAATATTGCCCCCCCCCCCCCCCCCCCCCCCCCCCCCCCCCAAAAAAAAAATTCCTGTTTGTTGATGGGACTCTTATGTTTTTATTTTTTTTATTTAAACTTATTTTCTTGTTTTTGTTTTATTTTCTATTACTCATTTTTTTTGTTGAGTCATGAATTCAAGCGTTTATTCTTTGTAAAAAGACTACAGTCACAGTGTGGAACAAGTCCCTGAAAATGTCTGGAGTTAAAGAAAGTGAGAAAATCTCATGACTCCAGCTGCGTATTACCAAACACTTGCAACATGACATGAATTGTAGCAGCTTCATTCTGAGTCTATATCACAATTGGCACTTAACTTATGTTTTTGCTGTCATTCTCTCCAGTGGATTTTGGCGTGAGTGCTCAGCTGGATCGAACGGTGGGGAGGAGAAACACCTTCATTGGAACCCCGTACTGGATGGCCCCTGAGGTCATCGCTTGTGACGAGAACCCAGATGCTACATATGATTACAGAGTAAGATTCTCCAAGCATGCAATATTACGCATTCTGTAGCACAGAGCAGGTGTGAACACCTAAATGTTTGTTTTTTGTGAGTTTGCTAAGCTGGAAATTTCTTTTCTTGCAGAGTGATCTCTGGTCTTGCGGTATAACAGCGATTGAAATGGCTGAAGGAGCACCACGTAAGTTTCAGTTTTTATAAATGTTCATTTTTATCTGTCCAGTGTCTTGACTCCCTTACGATTCTGACTCCTTTTGCAGCACTTTGTGACATGCACCCTATGCGTGCGCTCTTCCTCATTCCAAGAAACCCTCCTCCAAGGCTCAAATCCAAAAAATGGTATGTATCACCCCAAAAGGCTGTTTTCAATGTGCATATTAAATAGTCCTCCCTTTTAAAATCCACTTTATACCCTTAAATATTAAGTTTATCTTATATCTTATGTTGAAATTTCCTGTTTGGCCTTTGTTCACTCTTGTGCATTTCAATTTTATCTAAGCCTTATCAGCTACATAGGTTTAACTCGAGGGGCTTTGCCTTTCCTCTGTGCTTTTTCTGCTGAGCTGAACATCTGTGGTACACCTGCTCTGACAGACTTGGCCTCTCTTGGTCGCACTGCTGAAATATCTCCAATCCTGTCTTTTTCTGCTTTTGTCCCCCCACTCAAGGGCTTAGGTAAATTAGCTATTGTTTCAATAGCTTGACTCATTCTAATGACAGTGTTGCAGATCCATTTTACATGGAATAATGGATTTTTTTGCTGTTGTCATTTTAGTTTTGAGTCTTCTTTTAAATAGCAGCAGGTGCAAGAGTGATGATAATTTCACCGCGATGTGTCCCATATTAGAGCTTTCAGGCTATATATGTGATGAAAGGGTCATTACTGCCAGTCTGTGTGAAGAATCCTGAAAAAATAGGCTGTTCATATGCTGTAGTGCTGCAAATATGAACAGAAGGAGTGTAATTTGAAATCTGATCTTGTTTGCAGATATGTCCATTTTACTTGGCATCCACAGTTATGCTCTAGCTGTGTCTGGCAAAGAAATTCATCTGGCTTCCTCTGTCTGTGTGTATAATATTTGTTGTCTGTCACGCCTGGCTTCTCGCTGTTGACTCCTCCTCTGCAATCACCCCAGGTCCAAAAAGTTTTTTAGTTTCATCGAGAGCTGTCTGGTAAAGAACTACACGCAGCGCCCTCCGACAGAGCAGCTCCTGAAGCACCCCTTCATCCGAGACCAGCCCAACGAGAGGCAAGTTCGCATACAGCTGAAGGACCACATCGACCGGACCAAGAAGAAGAGGGGCGAGAAGGGTGCGTCTCTTTCTGCAGCTACTTTGCTGTTGCTTTTTTTTTGCTTGTCACAGGAAGAAGGCTGTAAAAATTGAATCAATGTCTTTCTCAGTCCAGTTTTCGGGCGTTTGAGGCTGTGGTGGGTGATATTTTCTTGTTTTCATCAACAGATGAGACGGAGTATGAGTACAGCGGCAGTGAGGATGATGAAGAAGATCCCCAAGAGCAGGAAGGAGAACCTAGGTACGGTCTAATACTTGCATCACTTCCTTACAGACGTGCACCTTCACATCTAAAGGCGCTTTAAGTGAAACACTAACCTTCCATCATCCAGCTCCATCGTCAATGTGCCCGGCGAGTCGACGCTCCGCCGTGACTTCATCCGGCTGCAGCAGGAAAACAAGGAGCGGTCGGAGGCACTCCGTCACCAGCAGCTCCTCCAGGAGCAGCAACTCCGAGAGCAAGAGGAGTACAAGCGCCAACTACTGGCTGAGAGGCAGAAACGTATCGAGCAGCAGAAGGAGCAGAGAAGGCGGCTAGAGGAGGTAGTGTTTTCTTTTTTTTCTTGGATTTTATTTTTCACATCACCCTGAGTAATCAGACTGCTGAATATCTGCTGCTTTGATAATGTTGACGTTTGGTTTCTCCTCCACCAGCAACAGAGACGTGAGCGGGAGATCAGGAGGCAACAAGAGCGCGAGCAGCGCCGCCGCGAGCAGGAAGACAAGCGACGGATGGAGGAAATGGATCGTAGACGTAAAGAGGAGGAGGAACGTCGGCGAGCTGAGGATGAGAAGAGAAGGAACGACCGTGAGCAGGTTGGTTTTTGATTTGTTTTTCTCCAGAGGTACAATTTATACATGCTGGATATTATGATGATTCAAGAGTAAGATCTGGTGTGGGGTGGAAAAAATACTTTTCGTTTTATCTCTGTGTTCAAGATGTTCGAGATTTCAGCCTTGTTTAGTAAAAATTAGACGATGTATTCCCAGTTTTGATTGTTTCTTCTTGGTGCTTTATCTTACTAACAGGAGTACATCAGACGTCAGCTGGAGGAGGAGCAGCGGCACCTTGAGAAGCTGCAGGAGCAGCTGCTCCGTGAACAGGCCATGCTGCTGGTCAGTCCCACACACATGCACACTGCTGATGTGGCATGATACTACCACCTGCACAAGCAGCACATTCTCTACGTATTTAAGCAAATTTTTGCCTTTACTCATCAAAAAGCACGAGTGTGTTTTAGTGCATTGGCACACACTATATTTCACTTTCCAACGTTTGCAAATAAGATCCCAGATCATCTTAATCTGGTGACTGATCAGAAAGTGTCATGGGCGCATTAGCACAGATGCTCAGAGCTTAGATTTGGCCGCGAAAGTTGTATTCAGATTCCAGATGTGAGGAGAACCTTTGATATTTAGTATAAGAAGGAATAAAGTTCTGTTGTTAATGTATATACCCAACAAAAACAAGGCAAGAAGCATCTTTACAGCCAGATGCAGGGTTCCTGCAGGGTCTTTAAAAGTCTTAAAAAGTCCTTAAAATGTCTTCAATTTCATTTGGTAGGTCTTAAATTATATGACGATGGATTTCTTTCATTTGGAAAAATTACTGGGGGGGCAGGGAGGGGAAGCAAATTTATCTTTTTAGCTATAATCTTTTTTTTTTTTTTTTTTTTTTTTTTAACATTATCTTTGTACTTGAAGAAGGACCTGTGTTTATGCCAGCGTGGCTGTGAAATGGGCATTAAGATAATTTAGAACAGAATTTAAGTCTTAAATTTAATTTGTAAAATGTGATGGAACCCTGCAGATGGCTCAAATTAAAATAAATTCATGCATTGATGGTCTCTGCAGAAGTTTAGCTGTGTTTTTATGTGACACTTTAAACCACCCGTCAGACTTTTTGTCAGGCTAAATTTCCAGCTCTTTCATCTCTTTTCACCACCATGAATCAACCGCACACTCTGCGACAGGAGTTCAAGTGGCGGGAGCTGGAGGAGCAGCGCAAAGCTGAGCGACTTCATAAACGCCTGCAGCAGGAGCAGGCCTACCTGCTGTCGCTACAGCACGAATCCAAACAGCTGCCTGGCGACAAGGCGAAATCCCCCTCAGACCATAGCAAACCTCCACAGACTTCCACTCTGCCCACTGACAGAGCACTCACAACAACCCCACAAGCTCAGGTCCTTGACGCTGCTGATTCTGCAGCAAGAAGCATTTGTGAGTCCTCCAGAGACCCCCAGACGGTCCCCTCAGATGGCACCAAATCCCAGGCAGCAGTGCAAGAGCAGACTGATGATACCGGCCAGATCTCACCACCTCCCACCCTCCATCATACCCTTATGACTGAAACCCCTACAGACTCCAAATCCCTTTGTGCAGAGAGTTCGGAGCCTGACAGGCCCCCTGAGTCTATCAGTCCTGCTCTTCATCCTGCCAGAGAGGTGAACCTCCTCCTCGGCTCTGCCTACCCTGCTGCCTGCTCTTCCTAGCTTTCTCTTGCTTGCCTTCACACATCCTCAAAGGTCATGATGATAGAGCTGGTGCCTGCGACAAATGTGTTTCTTCACCCCAATGCTTGCCCTTATTTTCCTTAGGATGTGCAGATGCTGGAAACAGTTTTTAGTTTTGGAAGAATAAGGAAGAATAAGAAGACTGCAGCCTTTTACTGCATTTTCTCTCTGCTGTTGTTAAAATCCTCCTCTTAGTTAAAAGGAAAAAATTCTTCAACCATGGCTGTCAGTGTCTGACAAGTGGGCCCTTGCATGTTAACAACCGAGGCCCAAACTAACGTGCAACACACCCAAGCGGCCTCTTTATGTCATTAACAATGATCTTTCCTCCCCTGATATTAAATTCAGGGATATGCTTGATATAAGATGTACTTCTACCTCTATCTGTGTCTTTGTGGCTTCATTAAACAGGCTTCAAGCATGTTGGAAAATATGTGTTTCAAAAATGAAGGTATCGGATTAAAGCCACAGTAAGAAGAAAATACAAGGAGATGGGAACTGCTTTTAAATGAAAATCTGTAAATTCATTGTTTATTTGCATAAAATCAAATGTTAGTAGTTGTTCCTTTCTCCTTGGTTTTTCTCCATCAGTCAGTGAAATATTCCCACCCTTTACTCCATCTTTGTCCTTTCCCACCCCCTCATCCCAGGCTGACGAGCGCTACCGTAAGAATATTCAGGGCTCCCCTCAGACTGCCCCTCCCCCCAAGCAGCCCCCTCTGCCTCCCCGCTCCTCTGAGCCATACTCCAACGGCAGCTCCTCTTCCGAGGTCTCTGCCATGCACCGGCCCATGGAACCTCAGGTAACCCCCTCCACCTCCTTTACTTTTTCCTCTTAAGTCCTTCTCCTCTGCCACCTCCTGCAACACTGTTGTTTTAACCCTTGAAACTCAACTAAATCGCTAGCGCACCTGAGTGCTATCTCATATCTAGTCAAACAATTTCTGAGGAAGTGTGTAACTCTGAGGGGTATTTTGTGATTAATAGCTTGCGCTTTCGGTGGTAAGTGACCAGAAAGTTGTAAGTATGTCTGAAAATACTAAAAATAATGGTCCTCTATGGCTGGAATAAAGCAAAGACTTGAGATAATGATATGGAAATGAGAAAAAGGTTGGTCACTGTTAATGTGTGTTATTTCTACAAAGCACTGTTAATGATAAATTGTTTTGTTGTTTTGGTTTCCCTTTACAGTGCTATAGTAGATAAAGAGTAAAGCACATATCAGATGCCTAAATTGCTACAGTTGTATTAACGACTTGTAGCACTGGTGGGACACAAAATTGTTGCACTCTGGATGACTGATTTGAGCATTTTGAGTTATTGTTCACTCCTTTTTAAATGTTTTGGACCAATGCATTTAAGATATGCAGCCTTAAACGGACTTTGAGGGACCACTGAAGTAATAGTTGCATAGGGATGGGTACCGAATTGAGAACTTTCATTGGTAACTACCGAACTCCGTCGGTACTACCGAGTACCGATTCATGTAAAATCAAAAGCCGTGGGCCTGGGTCAGGTCGGGCCAGGCCGGATTGGGTGGGTTTTGGTACGGATGTGTTGATTTCACATTGGGTCCCTACAGCAAACTGTCTCCCCTTACTCTGGAGGCGGAGTATTAACCGGATAGCGCTGCTACATGATCGGGTGACATCATCGCTGTGCAACACCTTTTAACCAAAGCACCACACATGACAGAAACAAAAGGAGTCACCCCTGCTTTGTTTTTACGCCGGGTCACGCGGGAAGTGCCGGATTTTTCAACATATCAACGGATTGCTGTGTGTTAGCTCCACCTCTTTGGTCTGGATCGGTTAGATCAGTGCCCTTACTGATCTAACGCCAAAAAAGTAGGCCGGGTCGGATATAAGGGTACCCGTCCCAGTTTTTATCTGTGGAGACGCAAAAAAACATGGACCGATCCGGCCCGACTAAACCCAGACCTGCTGGTGGAAACGGGGCTAAACAGTACCCTGTTTCGGTACCTAATTGCATTCTTTTTACTGTGAGCGAGTGGAAAAGTTTATTTCTATGCCGAAGATGAATGTTACATCACGCGCATGACATCAGTCGCTGTGGGCCGCATGTTCAGTCAGAACAAACAGCTGATTGAAAGCTTTTCTGGCTCCACTTCTCTAAAACATCATGCTCGCTGCAACATGCAAGACAAGCGGTGGGAATGCGTCTGATTAAACACAATATTCTTCTCAAAGCTCCATTCCTGACGCATCGTCTGCAGCCCGCAGAGAGGCGGAGAAGTCAGTCAGCGCCTCAGAAGCAGGAAAGATATAATCGGAGCTAATAGTCACATCTCTCCACCCCTCCCTCCATCACCCTCACATCCCACAACTTATTAAACTCCTCATTACAGCACTGTTTCCACACGCGATCCAGCCACAATTTAAATCTGTCATCGAGTCTGCGTCTCTCTCGCAAGCTTGTTGGGTTAATCCAGCTCGGCAAAAACTGTGTGCACCAAGTTAGTAAGCTAGGCTTTGTCACTGCGCGCAGTAGGCTCACTGACTCCATCCTACCTCTGTGCAAAATGCCACGGCGGCATCGATTTAACACCTGAGAACATTCCATCTTTTTTCTCATTGATTCATTCCATTATTAAGTTTGTCATCTGTGTACCAGACGGCTCTGACACCTTATAGAATAAAACAGCTGGATTTTGCTTTCATATATTGGTTCAAAATTATGTTGAGAATGAAAAATAAATCTTTTATTGCAATTTAAACACACACAATAGTACCGAAAACTGGTACCGTATTGTTTCAAATGCGAACGGTACCCATCCCTATAGGTACATTTACAAAGTTGGAAGTATTATAATCATGCTCTGTTTTCTGACAGTCCAGAGGGTGAATCTGTGACACATCATTGTTTTGTGTTGTTCTCTGTCAGCTGTATGCATGTCTATTACAGCACACATCTTCCCTCATGTCTCACTGTTATGTCTGCTTGTTTCACCTACCTTCCTCCTCCTCCTCCTCCTCTTGACCCCTTCTCACTTCCTAAAAGGTCCAGTGGTCACACCTGGCCGCTCTAAAGAGCAGCAACAGCGCCGCCCCCTCTCCTCCTCCTCCACCCGTGGTCTCTCGCTCCCAGTCCTTCAGCGAGTCTGGTGGCGTGTCCTCTAGCTTTGCACAACTCCACCTGCGTTCCCAGGATCCCCATCATCACCACCACCCATCGCCTGCACGTACTGACTCCCAACCCCAACCTCCCCTCCACCACCCTCAGGCCCAGTCTAGACTCGAACACCAGTCCAGCAGCGAGGAGATTCCTCCTAAGGTAAGGATCTGGTGAGGGCCGTCCTTTCCCACCCCAACCTTCCCCACTGTCATCCACTTCCTTTCATGTCAGTCACTTCTCTGGCTGTCTGTGTTTGCCGTGCTGCTTTCGGACTTATATTAGCTTAGCTTTAACATTTTCTGGGCTCACAGTTTTTAGCTTTTGTAGCATCTCTGAAAATCGAATCAGATGTTTACTTCATAGCACATTCCTAAGATCTGAAATGTTTGCGACTTGAGTCTTCAGTAGCTTTGGGCTGATGAAGCTTTTGCACTTCAGTGTGCAGAATAAATATGAGGCAGATGTCGAGTTCATCCCATCACAGGAGGGTGGTGCTTTTCTTTGGTTTCGTTATTGTTTCACATTATTATGTTTCATAAGTTTCACATGTTCAGCTCTGAATAACGCTCCAAGAAAAACTGAATATATTAAATCCTGACTTGCATGCTGACATGAGGTAGATGAGGAGCATTTTTAAAAACTGGATCTTTAAACACACTTTAGGAGCTTTGAATCTTGTCTCCGGCAGGTCCCAGTGAGGACAACATCCAGGTCTCCTGTGCTGTCGCGCCGGGAGTCCCCCCTGCCATCACAACCCAACAACCAGAGGAATGTGGGCAGGTAAATAAGCAAGTCTCTTGTTTTAGATTATGGATTCATGGTCTATAGAAGTTGCACACTAATAAAAAAATGCATATGCACTTTTGGAAAAGTAACAGCTTTAACAAATATTCGTATTAAAATGTGCTAAAAATTTAATATTTAATACAAGTTTGTATGTTTGACATGGAAAATATGTAAATTTTTACCACTTACTGTTGAATATTACAAAAGGTTTCAAAGCTTCTGTAATAATTGATGTCAAGAAAATAAGTTTTTTGCTTTTAATTTCTACTCTGGTAGCATGAATATGAATTTAAATTGCTGTCCTATACAAACTGCAACTCCTGTTGAAATAGTGTAAATTGTATCAGGAATGTTTGGGGGTTTGTTTTGGTCACAAACATATACACTTTTAGTAAAATGTAAAAAGCTGAAAAGATTAAGCCCTTTTATTTAAAGGTATTATTCATATCTTCCAGGAAAACTTAAAGAATTGAATCATCTGCGTCATGCTTGTTAAGTGAAAATCGATTATTACAACAATAGAATAGTAATAACTAGGAATGCGCGATATCGGAATTTTGGCTGATATCTGATATGCCAATAATTTAAAATTCATGTGGCTGATAACCGATATCAATACCGCTATTAAAGCTGAAAAAAAAAAAACAGTCATTCCAAATAGCAGTTTTGTTATCTGTTTCCGACACTGAAAATAGGGGTGGGAAAAAAATATTGATAGACTGAAATGTCGTGATATTTTCT
>JALJCO010007515.1:0-26940 GCA_023101725.1 Atherinomorus stipes | reverse complement strand
CAGAAAACCGGAGCCTCCGTCAGTGAGAGGTGAAACCGATCAGGACCAGGTTCTGTCTGCGGTGGATGCAGGACTCCAGGACCAGGTTCTGTCTGCGGTGGATGCAGGACTCCAGGACCAGAATCTGTTTCTTCCAGCCCGGTTGCTGCAGAGAGCCAAAGTGGAACGAGCCCAGAACCTCCACAGCAGTAAAGCAGGTTGTGGAAGAAGACCTGTCCTGTGTTCCCTGCAGAGCTCCCGTCCCGTTGTGACATGCTAGGCGCTAACTACGTAACGACCAGTAATAGAAAAAAATCCATGAGGGACTTCATGATCTGAATGTCCAACCATGGACACATGATGCCCCTGAACTCCAGGACATCTCGTTTCTTTATCCTTTAGCTTTATCCAGATGCAAACGTAAACACGATTCACCGCGATCTGTTCCAGCCTTTTCACGACTAAACTGCTACTTCCTGTGAACTCCGGCAGTTCCGCCCATCACTGCCGCCTTCCATCCACCAGTGTGACGTACAGACGCGTGGAGCCGCAGCCAGCCTGTCATAGGCCGTCAGCTGCATCACTCCACAACCCCGCCCCTAAATTTGAATATTAGGATGCGAAATAAAGAAACGCAAAAAGAAGCAGCACAAAGTCTTGGTGCAAAATAAAAGCCTCCCAAAATACGTGTGAGCACAAAATAAAAGTTTCACTATATAAATAACTTAATATATAAATAAATGAATAACTTACTGAATAACAAAATAGATAACTTAATAAATCGATAAATAACTAAATGAATAACTAAATAAATAACTTTATTAATAACTAAATAAATAACTAAATTAATAACTTAATGAATAACTAAATAAATAACTTGATATATGAATAAATAAATAAATAAATAAATGACTTAACAAAACTAAATAGATAAATATAAGCCTGAATAAATAACTTTATAAATAAATAAATAAATAACGTAATAAATAAATGAATAACTAACCTAATAGATAAATAAATAACTTAATAGATAAATATATAACTAAACATATAACTGACTAAATAAATAAATATGGAAACAATTATTTTGTGCATTTTATATATATTTTATATTGTGGAACACTTATTCATTTTGGTATTTATTTATTTATTTAATTATGAATAAAATGGCATTCCATACTTTTCTGTCTTTCTGTTGGGTCAAAGATCATGGCCTAATCTCAATTCTCCCCCTGAGCTCTTCCCTTCTGTAGGGGTGTCACAGTTGTGTTTGGACAGAGGGGGTAGAGGTGTCTCAATCCTGTTTAAACAGAGGGATAGGGGTGTCTCAATCCTGTTTAAACAGAGGGATAGGGGTGTCTCAGTCCTGTTTAAACAGAGGGATAGGGGTGTCTCAGTCCTACTGGGACAGAGGGGTAGGGGTATATAACCCCTTCAAAAGAAGGGTTTTCAGATGCACACGTCAAAAGGACGGGTATGACCAACTTGGGCCTCACCTAGGGCTGGGCGATATATCGATATGAAAAAAATTTATCGATATATTTTCAAATGAGATATGGAATTGGACCATATCGCCCATATCGAGATATGGAGTTCAATGTGTGTTTGTTTTGTCTTTGTATATAAATGCTGACCTTACTAGGGTTTGTTACATTCAATTCTGTGTAATGTTCCTTACTTGCATCTGCGAGTATTATTACATACAGTATTATACAGTATTTCTGTTTACATTTTATCATTCTTTGAACAGCTGAGCATTATTTCATCTGGTCTGTTTAAATTAAACTACTTGTAATGTCATATTTGGCTCTGACTGTAACAAAATATTTGCTCTCACCTTGCGATAAAAATATCGAGATATATATCGTATATCGATATTCAGCCTGAATATATCGAGATATGACTTTTGGTCCATATCGCCCAGCCCTAGCCTCACCAGCTAGCATAGCTGCTATACTGAGTCCAAAAACATCCACAAATGTAAATATTTACTCCGTAAGTAAAGTTTTATAACATTTGACAACTGTTGTGTTGCCTAGTTTAACGTTGTTTAAATGTTTAACGTTATTTTCTTTGTAAAATTCACATGAAGTAAAAGTCTAGTACTACGCTGAAGCTTGAGTGAAATAAACGCTACCAGGCTGAAGAACAGTGGTGCTCTGTAGGCAGCCCTGATAATTTACAGTGATAGATGATCAATAAAAACTTCAGTAACACTAAGCCAGCTTGAGGTGATTGACCAAAATTTAGAGAATTTCTGAATTTTCATTTCAACCATTTTTTCTTCTTTCATTTTTCATTTCAGCTGATGAAACAAACTGCCTGAGAGTACACACACCGATTAGGAGATGTAGATTTGGGAATTGTTGACTGACAGTTCCCCAAAGCAACATCAACTTCATAATTAATGTGGTGATTTAGCATAAAATTGTCTATTAAATAGCAGTGTGTTTGGGAGTGTTTCTTTTTGTTTGTTTCTTCTCTGAGTTTAGTGATTTGCATCTTGGAGTAAATTCAAGATAATCTACAAAATAAGCCTCAAAGGAAAAACTGGATTGAACATCACAGGATAAAATGAAAACAACCATCTGGTCCAGTGTTTCTGTACATTTATGAAAGCACGTTTTAAAGCTATATTGTGTAACTTTTGGCCCTATTATTAGCCTAATGTGAGTAATAGATGATTTTTGTGGTCAGTGCACTCTGAGCTTTCTGCCTTCTGCAGAAACCAGTCTGCTACTCTGGGTGGATGTGGGGATGTTTTGCAGGCAGGGTTTCAGTTTCCACTGGTTTCAGACACAGCTGTCACCATCCTTTCATCATAACTTCCAGTATTTCTACCCCAGTCTGGTCATTGGTCTTCTCCAGATCGTTTATCTCACCAGTGTGGAAAGATTGAAGGAATAGTACACCCACAGAATGGTGTGCGTTCATTTTCTACTCACCCTCATGCTGAGGAAGACTCTGAAGCACTTTTTGAATGTCCGGGGGGGGGGGGGGGTTCATTAATATAATGAACCCCCGCTTGACGTCATTACCGTGCGCAACGCCATTTTTTGGGTTAACCTACAGACCACCTGTGGACAGACATTATGTTTCGTCAGTAATTCTGTTCCTAGTTGTAAAACATCAACAATGATTCATTGTTGTGTTGTCAGTGGATGTAAAAGCTCTTCTACTGACCCTGTGCGATTAAGGTTTTTGTCCATTCCAGCCATATGTTTGACCGAGGATTTGACAAAAGATCTTTCGAAACAATGACAGACATTGTGGCTAGCTTGGGTCAACCGCAAAAACTCCCAGCCCCCCAAGTGTGCTCTGATCACTTCATCGCAGGTATGACGATATAGATCACTTCATGGTCTGATTACATGTGTATTTGTGCTTTTATAACTTATAGGTTAATGTGTGTGTGTGGGTGTGGGGTGTGTGTGTGTGTGTGTGGGGGGGGGGGGGGTTAATCTCAGTCGATTAACTTTTCTTTTTGGTGCATGTACAACTATAATTTACAACATATTAAGAATAAGGAGAAACCTTGATAAGCAGACAAAGATAAGTGATGGTAGGGGCAAACAGTGTGGTTAGAACTTAACCATACGCAACAAATTACCAAATTTACATCAACACGGAGACTGTGTTAGCATTATGCAAAGTTGCATCATGCTGACTAACCTTTGCAAGAAGAAAAGTCCTCCCGTTGATGTCAGCGTCCATCACCCAGCCACGTACAAAATAACTGTACGTTTTGAGGGATTTGTAAGCTTTCCTCCAGCATGTATGAGCTTTTACATGTTACCAATTAATTAAAAATGTCCACGTGGCAACTTCGAGGAAAGCGTTCCGCTTTCTCAACCACTCACTTGGGGCAAAGTCGTCATCATATGGATCTCTGCCACTGATATGTCCAAGTTTTTGGTCATACCAAGGCCGGATTACCCAATGGGCATTGTGGGCACAGGCCCAGGGGCCCACCGCAAGGGAAAAAAAGACAAACACAATCAGATCAGAGGCCCTGCTTGGCAGGAATACATGCAAATGCATTGGTCCTCCTGCCAGTAGGGGGTCCCCGAGGACCAGTGTTGTAAAAAGCCATACTTGAGTAAAAGTAAAAGTACTTTTCTGAAAAAATACCCAAGTAAAAGTGAAAGAAGCCTGCTAGAATATTACTTGAGTAAAAGTAAAAAAGTAGCTCATATTTACTGTACTTAAGTATCAAAAGTAAAAAGTACTGTTAATAAAACGCAATCAGAAATTTGAGTTTAACATTTTGTTTATTCCTATTTAATTTAGTTTTTGAGTTTTGTTTAATTTGCAAAGTGTAAAGGAGCTTCAATACCTCCTTACATAAACCCAACCATATAAAAAAATACACACAAACACATCCTTGCAGACCTGCATGCATGCCTACCAATATTCACACCCACGTGCATTTAATATAAATTCATTCCTAATAAACTCTTGGTGCTCGGAGGTGATGCAAGCAAACAAAAAAACTTGACTGGTTGACTGCAGTGCGACAGCACTTGAATTGTCCATCCAGTCATTACTGAACCCTGAAAAACTTTTTGTTCAACCTCAAAAGAAGTTTTTTCTCAAAATGTCGAGAACTCAGTCTCGTTCTTCTTGGACTGAAGACCAGACCAGCGATGCTGAACAGTCATTCGCCTGCTGCTGAGGCAGGTAAAGGTGTGTTTAGCTTCAGAGACGGCTGCACAAGGCTGCTAGTCCCACAACAACAAAACAAAGATTGTTCATTGGCTGTTATGTTGTATGTATGTATGTATGTTATTTTGTAACGAGTAACTAAGATGCTCAGGTAAATGTAATGGAGTAAAAGTATTGATTTTTTTGGAAAATGTAGTGAAGTAAAAGTAATCAGAAATAGAAGTAGTAAAGTAAAGTACAAATATAAAAAAATACTACTTAAAGGGACTTGAGGCAAGATTAAGAAACGAAACTCGCGACTGGCGCTTCAGGTAACTGCAGCCACGAGCCAAGCCGTCACGGGAGCGTGCACAAACTGAAGCTATAATGTTGTTTACTCACCTTTTTCTCTGTAGTTACAATTTTTAGTGTCTTTCAGTTGATCTAGATCGTATTCTGACGGCAGAATAATCCATAACTATCGCTTACAGTGTTTTAATTTAACGTGACCATCTTTTTCCTGTATCAAAACTGCGGATGTAGTTCATTTGACGTCACGTCCGCAGGGCAGCGCGGGAAATTTGGACACTGAATTGCAGCGCATTTTGCAGCACACAGCCTGTTCAAGGCAACAGAGAGAAACGTGGGTGGAAATGTTATTTTTGGTATTTAGCGCTTCATCACCCATTAGTATGAAAAAAAGGGACATTCATGTTTGGTTTTTTTCAAATTCCTGCCTCAAGTCCCTTTAAGTAAAGTAAAAAAGTATTTTTACTTCGTTACCATACAACACTGCCGAGGACTAATCGACCATGAATTACTACAGAGCAGTGGCTCTCTCAGTGGAAAGTTTGCAACTATAGTGGTGGACTGGTGAAGAACTCATGACAACAGCCCTAAACTAGAAATTTATTCTTACATTATGTAACACCATTTATTTTCAATACCTGGGGCAATTTTTCTTAATGGCTTTATCTAAAACTGCTGTATCATTTTATATTTATTACTTAACTATCTTATGTGTCACTTTTATTTTTACTAAACCTAAAAAAGTTTCTTGAAAGATTTAGAAAGTTGAATTTTTCATTGAAAAGGTGGCAGAGAAATTTACACAGAAGACATTTGTGGGAGATATATTGAATTAATTATTGAGATTTATTGATTTAAAAAAGAGAAAAGGGACCAGGTGGTCTGTAATTATCAAACTGGTAAGACCGGCTTTATCTAATGAGAACAAGTTTTCTGCATGCCAATGACAAAAGAGAATACTAGTGCTCCTAGTGAAAAAGCTAAGCGTACAGCCCTGGAGTTACATAAATTATAGAAAATAAATTACTCCAGTTCTTCCTGAAGTCAACAATCATCTCATGTTGTGTTTGTGTTCAAGATGAGCTGATTGTTTCTGCACCATCTCATCAAGTGACTGACCAGAAATGGTGAGAGCACAGTGCCTTGTGGTGCTCCAGTGGTGCTGACCTCCATCTCAGACATGGTCTGTTCAGTAGCTGGTCAGAGATCCAGGTGGTGGTGCAGGAATCTTACATAGCTTCTTACAGACTGAAGCAGGTAGATAATGGTGCTTTCAACCACAAGAACATTATGATATGCAAAGTGGAATGGGTCCTGAGAGATGTTGACTGGTTATTGAGGTGAGCCAATAACAGTTTCTGCAGAACTTTCATGATGTGAGACGTGAGGACAACTGCAGACCTGCCAACATGTACGCATTTTGCATCCCAGGTATTTGACATCTAAATGCGCTGGTACAGCTTGCCTTTCAAAACTATGCAAAAAGCTGCTGATTATGTACAATTCTGTAGGAAATATGCGTGTCATATTCACAACTAATAGTAGGAAGGAGCAGCGTGGTGAAGTGTCTGTAACCAATCATTGTAGAGAGCTGGAGAAGAGAGTCTCTGACGAACCAATAGTGTTTCATCATTGCTGCCCCTCACTTCCCCCTCCAAGGCTTTGCCCCTACTCACAGCTGTTCACTTTACTCTGAGGCGCCACATGACATTTCAAGGCGCATTTCAAGACAAAGTAAAGCGTATGAAAAAAACTCTAAAGATTTGCCGATATTGCCCAGTATCCGACCTCCGCGGCGAGTCGGCTTGCGACAGGTGCGGGGCCCCCACAAATGTAGTCCGAGTGGCTCCATCCAGGAGATAACAAGTGACTTAGCCACTTAGCCGGGCTAGCGGCACACACGGGCCCATTGAGAATCACCATCTGAAGTTACAGAATGCCGCGAACTTTTCAGTAGCAACACAGTCAGCAGCAGCTCAATGTTGTAATTGTTAGTGGCATTCAGGAAATGAGCGGGGCAAAGTGATGATGATTTCATGTTTGTGAATGTTGTTCAGGTTGCTACATTATTATCTGCAGCTACCTGGTTCATGTTGCTCAGTATGTACAGTATGAAATAAAATAATGATTACAGTCATTAAAACAGCTCAACTGTAAACATTAAAATACCACATATAGCAGTAATATTAACACATAAAGAATAGTAAAAAAAATCAACAGGATCTTTGTGATTGTACATTTTAAAGTTTTGGTAATCTTGCAGTTATGGAATACAAGTTACATTTGTAATGGTGTATTTTCATTAAAATGTGGTATTATTGTGTGGTAAGATTAAGTGGCTTACTGCATGAATTCAGAATTTTAAGTAATGAAGCTATTTCATTCATTTAATTTTGGAATGGAATAAATAATCATTATCTACTCCATGAAATGTTAAAATTATGTATTCTGATCTGGTATTTTCATGTGACACTACATGTAATTAGAACTTCCGTCTTTTAGATGTGTGACATGCACTGATCTGCACGAATGTGATTTCTCATGGCGGTCAAGCTTCTTGTTTGTGTACTCTTTGATCGTGCACCATCTCTGCTCCCCCCCACCGTAACGGCCCGTCATAGGGTGGTACTCATAAAAATTTTCCAATGTTGGCAGGTCTGCAACTGGTCTGTAGTCATCTGGTTCTAATAGTTTATAAAGACATAAGAGGAGGACAAAGAAAGACAGAGATAGGAGGAAGACAAAGACGGGAAAGAAACTCCACGTATTTACATCCGATATTAAGTTTGACCACAATGTTGTGTCTTGATGTTGCTGCCAGCTGAGAAATGTTGTTTACGATAATGCAGTGTAAAATCTGTATGATGGACATATACGATGTCCTTTGGTTGTGATTGGAGGGACCCTTCAAGACTTTGTGCCCAGGGGCCCCTGCTTCTTAAATCTGGGCTTGGGTCATACTTTTCCTGAGATGCGGCATCCAAACTGTCCCTGGCCTTTTTCCTTTTTTGTCATTTCAGAAAGTGAAGTCATGCTGCTGGCAAACTCTACATCAGTATTGTTACACGTTAGGCTGTTTACATCTTTTGACCCAAAAAATGGCGGACAGGCCCCGACATCCGGGTATTAGCCGACACCGTGAAAAGGGTCCATATTGTCAGTCACGGGTTGCGGGTTTTTGGCTGTTATCTCAGGTGTGGTTACCGATGGGCCTGTCCCTGCTATTTTTTTATGAAGATCTTCTGGTTCTCTCAGCGTCCACAATAAAGGGAGACCCTCTGGATACAGACAGGGATGTTTATGCAGGGTGTTATTTGCACTGATGGAAAAGAATGCATTTATTACTTTATAGAACAATAACTAAAAGAACTATCACTCACTGTAAATTTATTTGTTTTTCACCCTCAAAGTTGTGTCTCTTCCGTGGCTCTCTGGCACATTTTCATTATGGCGCTTGGAGGGAAAAAGTTTGGGCACCCTTGCTTTAAAGCTTCACTGAACTTATTTATTAACATCAGGTCTTTTGATGCAGTTCACAGAAGAGAGCCACAGGTGAAGAAGAAATATCCTGTTAACGAGCTCTCTGCATGCAGTAATTGCTGCACTCAACTGCACCGACCAGTTGTATGACAGCTTGGTATTGTACACAGCAAATTTCAGGGGTGAAAATATTTGGGGTTAAGCAAAAAAGTGTGAAAGTGTTAGATTTTGGGGGTTTATTTTTCAACCTTGACTCTCGTTTGAGTTAAACTACTACTCCTGGCAGTGTTTTATTTTGGAGTCTATTCGCCGGGTGTTCAGTGTGTAAGGGCGCGACCAGCAAGGAGGACCTCGACGGTACGTATGGTAGATAAAAGCACAATTACGACGATTTATTTAAGATGTTAGATATTTCATGATAGTATGACATAATTTTGTTGACGCTGTTATTTTATAAACTGGCTTTACAAATGTAAATGGTGGTTGCACACTTTAGCATTCGTAACTAACGCTACAGTAATGGCGACGTGGAAACATTAGCCACTAGTTATTATTATTATTACGGTTTGGGTATCGCTCAAGTCATGAAGGCAACTATATGTCAGTCTTGAAAGAGAAAATAAAACAGCGAAGCCCATCTTGGCCAAGAAGCTAGCAACCGGAAAGTTTAGCCGTTTTGGATGATGACGTTTGTTCCCCCCCAACGGTTCATCTGCCACAAGTCGACGCATGTATTTTAGTTTCCATGCTTGGAAGCGTTAATATTGCTGCTATTTAACCATTTAGCAATCGTTAAGTTGTGTTGATTATCTATTTCACATTCAGTATCAGGACGAGATGTTAGTGAAAGTGCAGCTTGGAGGGAAAAAGAAGTATCTAAAACTGCAAGACGTTTGCTTCGCGGAGTTTCTCGCTGCAGGTGAGTTGTGTGTTTATTACGCCGTTTAAGGCATATTCCACCCCTGGGTGAGATTAAGCTTCCCCCCGCAGTCCTCTAAGATGGACAAGTGGGCAGAAGCGTTTTCTGGCCGACCCGTTCTCTGAATCTGGCAGCACTGACTTTAGCTTAGCTTAACGTAATTGCTGTAATCTGGTGTTTCCAACTAGCACCACTTGGCAAAAGTGAACTAATTAACTCTGACCCGCACCCATGACTGCGGGGGCGGCCCAATTTCACCCAGGGGTGGCATATTCCTTTTAAAATTGAGGGGAAATAAACTTTTTAACACAGAATCTGCTCTACGTGTAGTCCAGCAGAAGTTTCTGATACCAGACACTACACCACTGAGAGTCACAGATGACCAGGGTGTTGAGGTTGATGAGGATGTCTTTCCAGAAATTGCAACGACCAAAGAAGTGTGCTTTTACGTTTACACTGGTCAAGGTAGGGCATTTATGATCTTTTTTTGCAGAAACATTTTGAGGATTTAGATCTTGATTAGTAGCTTGAATATCAGAAACAAGATATGGACATATCTATAATCTCAATATAATATGTAATATATATATATATTGAGTTAAATGTGCTATGTCTGTTTCAGACCTTCCATCTGCTGAAGCGTCCATGAACTCAACTGAGTGTTCGGACCTGACTGAATATGTGACCCTCACTACTTGTGGTAAGTAGTACTATACCCTGACATGGTTTACCGATTTAAAACCGACAAGTTTTTATTTGACATGCGTAACGATTTGCCACTTGTGCCCTCCAATTACAGATGCCGGTAAGACGAGGCATGTTGTCTGAGTAGTTAAATGTCATGTTTTGACTTGAAATAGTGAGCAGCCATCCAGACACATGATATACTCTTGTTTTGAGCTTATGTTAGTTTTTATATCTTTCATACTGTGGTGTTTTTTTGACCTCCAGATTTGACTGTCCTGCAGCAAGAGGGTGAAAGGACCTCTTCACCATCCCTGACAGATACAGTGTCTGTCTCAAGCAGTTTGAGCAGCTTGAGCAGTGAGACAAGTGATCTCATACAACAGATTGATCCCCCTTTGAGCAGCGTTCTTGCAAAAAAAGTAATGTTTTGGAAATACTTTACAAGTGACCAGTAATGCAATATTCCATCCAATATTTAATTTATACTGGTTTGGTTAAATATTGTAACCTCTTCCTTTGTCTTTTCTCTTTTGTTTTCTTTTAGAATGTGGAGGAAATTCTCTCTTCAAAACCAGCTGGCATGACTGTGATTAAAGAATATGAGGATACCAGAAGTTTGAAAGATTCCACCCGACGGTTAATGGTCAACATTATTGTGGCTCACATGCATGAAAAAGAAGGGTAACATGCTCTAAGAAATAACCTTTTACTTTGTTTTTATTTTGAATTATCTAAAATGGCATGATTAACACTTTCACTCTTGCAGGAGAGCTGTTAGTAAAGCAACCAAGGAATTCCATGCCCTTGGAATTGTGTCACTCTTCCCAGCTCTGAGGGACCCATACTCTAAGAAGGGATACGTACGTCTCTTATTGTTATAAGTACCATATCAGTCATTTAAACTTACTGCTGTTGCTAAGCTATTCTATTTCCAACATGCCATACTGCTTTCCTCGCAGGAACACTTCTATGACATTCAGAGCAACACAGGCTTTCTTCAGTGGCGTGTGAAAACCGTGCAGCGTAAATCCAGAACCACGTCAACAACCAAGGATAAAGTGGAACTTAAAGGAGGTCCTACATCAACTAGAACATGTGGTACCATGGATGACCAGCGAATGGGAGATGATTGTATGGAAGCCATGTCTCTCCTTCACCACACAACTGACCGTGACTTAGTGTTCCAGAAGATGAGGGAAACCTTCTTCTACCGTCAGCAGATCCTGCATGATCCACAGCGCTCAGCTGACGTACTACAAATGTTTCCTCGTTTCCTGGATGTCAAGGGACTGGTAAGTATTAAATTGAGATTTTTTTATTATTATTCCTGAAAGAAATTCAGTCTTTAAAGTTGTTGTACTTTCTTTTTCACAATTAGATTTTGCAAGATTTCTCTCTGATGTTTGGAGCTGATGTTGCTTCAAGATTCCTTGAAAAGTGGAACACCAGTTTCAAAGAAAAAGTCATCCAGGAGGCCAGGACCCTTAAAGAGACCATCCTCCTAAAAGAGCAATTAAAAGCTGCTCTGAGTGAAAGGCCTGACACTACTGAGGAGCCAGGTACAGTCATCAAAAGAGTAATGTAGTTATTCTGGTAATCAAGTAACTCAGATTACAGTGTGCATGTTTGTCTGTTTGTTTGTTTTTTTTAATTACTTTCAATTTAAAACAAACAAAGCAATTTTTTCCTTTTTAGATTTTTTTTTTTTTTTTTTTTTACTTCTTCTGTCTGCACAAAAAAGAATACATCCTTGTAGCTTTTAGTCCAGTAACTACATAAGCTCTTCAATATGTTCATGCACCATGCATATTTACTTGTACATGTGCATAAAGTAGTCTTACTGCTTTCATGTTATCAGCGTCACGCTTTCAAATAATTAGTGTGTATTTTTCTCCAGAGTGGGACAGCGACATGGCTTCCATTCTTGTCTTGCTGCATCTTCTCACACCACAACCAGCTGGCAGGAAGCGGCCCAAGAAGATCAGTGTTGGAGAGGCAACAGATCATCTGGTGAAATTTCACAAGGTTTGCCAAAACAACACAGTTCTATTCTTAAAAGATACTTTGTACTTGTATAACTAAATTTTCATACATTCATGTTTTTGTGTTTCAGTCATGCCATAGCCTTGAAGATCATCTCCTGACCACTGCAGAAACCTGTCAGCCATATCTCCTCGCTATTGGGACTTCAAAGGCCCAGGTTTTCACCTTCTACATCGTCTTGGACAAGAAGCTTCAACTGTGTACAATATCGACATAGGTACAACAGATGAAACACCAAAAGTTAAAGAGCTGAGAGCAAAGCTGTTGAACAAGCTGTAGTTGGCTTTCTCAGCCACAATGTTAAGTTGTTTTATTTGTGCTTCATCCTTTGGTACAGTTGTCCATTTATTCAGGCACCTTAAACTAATTCACGGAATGTATCCGGGGCAAAGTCTGAGACTGAAATGTGGTCAGACAGGTTGTTGCTTACAGTTCTCTAGTTTTTCTGGATTTAGGAGACACCTCATCAAGATACATTCTTCAGTCGACCCCTGCATGCCTTGTGAAGACCCTTCTAACTGTGACAGTGAAAATAATAATAACCAGTCATTAGATGATGAAATGCCATCTACTTCATCTCAGTGCCAAACTGTTGAGGCTAGACCTCCAGTACCCACTCATAACAAAGATATGTGTGCTTCAATTATAGCCAAGCTTTTAGGAAGTGGTGTACCAAATACTGTAGTTCTTTCCACAATTGAAAATTTAGAGGAGTTTGTGGAGGATCTTCAATCCAATATTAAGGACCAGGTACTAAACGTACTTCCAGAAAGCAATCCATCCAGACCAGCGATTGAAGACTTGTTTAAAAGTTTGGATAACCCTTTCAGTCAGTTGAACTCAGATACCAAGTGGAAGAAACATTTCAGGGATAAATGGGGTATAGTAGAGCCAGTTGAAGTGCGCCTTGGAGTTAGGTATGATACAAGACGAAATAAAAGTGGGACTTACGAACAAGTTCCTGTTAATGATAAATTCACCTACATTCCTATTTTGAAAACGCTACAGTTCATTTTTAAAAATGAAAGCATTTGTGAGATGATATTAAAACCAAGACATTTTTCTTCTGATATTTATGAAGACTTCTGTGATGGGAGTTACTATAAAAATCATCCCTTATTTTCAGTTAATAGATTTGGTCTCCAAATTCAGTTGTACTATGACGAATTTGAATGTGCAAATCCTCTAGGGTCAAAAAAAGGTATACATAAAGTTGGCTGCCTTTACTTCATTCTCAGAAATCTTCCCCCAAAAGTGAATTCTGCCCTTATGAACATCCACTTGGTATCTTTGTTTCATGTGCAAGATGTAAAAAAATATGGAATTGATGAAATACTCAAACCCTTAATCAGTGACTTGAAGATTCTAGAAACTGTTGGAATTGATGTTCCATTTGCTGAAGAACCTGTATGTGGCACACTTGCTCAAATTACTGGTGACAACTTAGGTATGCATTGCATTCTTGGATATGTGGAGTCATTTAGTGCACATTATTTCTGCCGTTTTTGCTTAATTGATAAATTTACAGCTCAGTCAGTTTTTTCAGAGGATGACCCAAGGTTAACTTTAAGATCACGAGTTCTAAACAATCAACACTGTACAATTTTGGATGATGACCCAACACTTACTTCCTCATTTGGCATTAAGAGGAAAAGCACACTTAATTCTTTGACATATTTCAATACCGCGGAAAACTATGCTGTTGACATAATGCACGATATTTTGGAAGGAATTGGTCAATATGAGATAAGACTACTTTTTGAATATTTAATTGAGCATTTCATTTCCAAAGAAAGCTTGCTGAACCGCACATATGCTTTTAATTACGGGTATTTAGAAAATAAAAACAAACCAACCAATATTAATCTGGACTGTGTAGGACATGGAATAGGTTTAAATGCATCACAAACACTTTGTTTAATTACAAACATTCCATTAATTTTTGGTGACCTGGTGCCAGAGGATGATTTGCACTGGCATTTATTTCTGTTGCTGTTAAATATTATGAATATTGTGTTCTCATACTCAATCACTGAGGGAATGACTGTGTATTTAAAGCACCTTATCATTGAACATCATCGACTCTTCAAAGAACTTTACCCATCAAAGAACTTGCTTCCGAAACATCGTTTTTTGCTCCATTACCCTAGATGCATTAGAAAGATTGGACCTCTAATTCACATCTGGACAATGAGGTTTGAAGCAAAACACAAATTTTTCAAAGATTGTGTGAAGAACTTCAAAAATTTAACTGTATCTCTAGCAAACAAACACCAGTTAGCAGTTGCATATCATTGGGAGTGCTTGTCCTTGAATCCAGTAGAATCTGGTCCAGTCAAAATGTGTTCAGTTCAAACTCTGGAATTTTCAGAAGATGTCATGTCATTTTTTAAAATCGATTCACAATTTACACTCAATCTTACAAAGTGGGTAAAATGCTGTGGAGTTGAATATCGTGTTGGACTCTTTGTTTGCACAGGTTCTGATGAAAATGTACCACTTTTCAGCAAAATAAGTTCAATTGTTTTGCACAATGGCAAAGTGTTTTTTGTTTTGGTTGAACACATAGCTGATTTCCATGTCCATTTTCATGCTTTTCAACTTAATGAAAGCATACCAAGGAAGATACTTGTTATAGAGAGGGACAAATTAAGACATTTTAAACCTTTTGATGCTCAGATGTCTCATGGGTGCGATTCACAATTTTACATTGTATCAGAAGGTTGTATAATCTGATTTTATTTCAGTGTTAATTTTTCCTGTATGTTTTATTTGTATACATGTTATGCAATTCTGCACTGCAGAGATGCAGCTGTTTTATTGGTACTACTGACTTGAACATCCTCTGTAAAGCTGTATTTTGGTGTCAGATTTGACAGTTCTTACTGGAGCACCTTTTTGAAAATGTAACCAAGCATGACATTTTTTAAACCTCATGCAAGGTGACAAAAAATAAAAAAAATGTATAGAAAATTATACTCTTTATTGTTGTCATTTTTACATAAAAGCAATGTGATGTATAAAAAATGCTAACTCCTAATAAGTGTTAAATTAATTATATATTTAAGAGTCAGTTCTTAACACTGGTTAGGAGTTAATTTAAAATTAACTCACTTTGAGTGTTAATCTTACCCCTTAAAGGATAAGTTATTTTAACTCCAGGAAATGTTAAAATTTAACTATGACAGGGGGTTAAATATTAAACTCTTGCTGTTGAGTTGTTTTAACTCTAGCTAATAGTTTATTTGGTGGTCACGCATGTACACTCAAACTGAGTTGAGTTTAACTCCAAGGGAGTTTATTTCAAAGGCTGGAATTTGCTGTGTAGGAAATAAAAGCTCAGATTTCCTGCAGTTCAGTCATTTTTGGTCAAATGGTTTTACTTTGCTGGAAAAAGTTGGCTTTAAAAAATCTTGAAGGAAGTGCGGTATGACTCAGAACTGCTCAGCAGGTAGACTGGGCCTCATTGTTTCTGTAGGAATTACACTGTCCATAACTGCCGGAGCAGTTGCTCGCTCACACAAATTAGTCTTTTGCTTTGACTGTTTCTCTATAGGAAATCAGCTTTCAGAGTATTCAGTGCAAGTCTGTTCATACAGCACGCTTCAGTGTTGCAGGAGACTTATTGGTTTTCTTTTTTAAAAAGAGAGCTGTTAAAACTGAAAACTAATGAATTCGTTTTTCTAAATCATGTTGAATGGGTGGTAAAAGGTTCATTTGGTTCTTGCTTGAACCCTTAAAACTCTGCCAGATCTAGATCTTCAGCACTCCTGTGCACTGTATCATCAACTCTTTCCCGGAACGGTGATGTGTAACTCTGTGTGGTAAGGTGTGATGATAACTCACCCTTATGGCAGTGGCGGGTCTAGGAATTTTTCACAGGAGTGGCAAAGGAATATGCAGATGTATCTATAATGTATAAGTAATGCACTATGTATATTTTTATATGCACAGTCAACTGAAATATGCTAAAATCACATTTTTTAATTGCGATATTTAGGTTTTGCACAATTCCAGGTGTAATGGAAACCAGCTATTGGCAGAGTGATGATCTGTTTTCACAGATCTGTACGAGCCAGCCAAAGAACTGATCAAAAAGTAGTTTATGTTGAAACAAATGCTGAGACTAAGCTGGAATAATGACCGCAGTAGCTCTGAAATGATAAAATAAGCAGACAAAAAAGGATTAATCAGACAAACTGTCATGTTTATTGTAAAATTCATGAACATTCTTTATAAATTAGGGATGGGCGATACCAAAATTTTTCCTGTTGATGCAATACCAGTAGTTTATGGCACTTATTCATCGATACCAATATTAAAGGAATAGTTCACCCACAGAATGATTTAACTTTATTTTCCACTTACCATCATCATCATCACTAACTGTAACAGCATCTTCATGACGTCTGACTAGCTACCACTGTCGTGTAAAAGAGAAGCCAGAATCTGGCTGCTTAGCAACAGCAATATAACCTAATGAAACTGATCAAAACCCACTTTTTCCTCCTTATTTATGAAGGTTCTGATCATTTTCAAGCCTTGGATTTAAGTTTTCATCATATGGTGTCCAGAAATGAAGATTTTACTGGTACTAATTAAAAATCCAAATTTGACTTTATCTACTATGAAATCCATGAACGACTGCAGGGAAAATAAAATTACACTTCTGCATGCAGCAAAAACATTTTAAACTCTGAAAAAAGACATTGGGTTGAAGGTTAGCTTACTTTCAAGGAAAATACACAATTTCTGGTTGAGTCCTTGTATTCTTGAAAAAAGAAGACTGCTGAACTTAATTTACAATAATAGTAGTATAGTAGTGTACTACTATACTACTGCTATACAATAATACTGCTAGTTTATACAGTAGAGTAATGAAAGAATACAGTTGACCTATCCACCGGCAGCAATCAAAAATGCTGTCATCCTTTTACTGGCGCGTGCACTCAGCGGGCTACCTGAAAAATAAAAGGACTATTTCACTGAACAATAGAAAAATATGAACGTACACAAAATAATTCCTTCAGCAGTGAAAGCAGATGAATCTGCCCATGTAGCGCTGAACGATCTGCTTCCATCAAACACCTTTAGATGTCACTGTGGTTGGCCTACCAGGGGAAGTGATGAAAGCGCTAAATTAGCTTTTGCTCGTTTATTATTTTACTACATTGTAAATGCTTGTAACTGCAGCAACTATAGCGCGATGTTACAATCTTTGTGTGGTCGACTGTACTCAGAATCCAACCATGTCACCGCCCTGAGATGCTCCCAGTGGGCACCAGGAGGAAAGCTCGGCATTTCCATGCTCAGTTCCATGATATTCCTCGTTTGTAATAAATTTTATCTGATGATTTAATTCCACAGTTGTGGATTTGATAGGGCTGCATGCCACAGTATGCAATACATGGCAGCACGTCAGCATGAAAGTAACATTAAAGAAGACTACAGAGCGGCTAAACTTCATCCATCTCCATCCTGCCTGAACTCACTCCAGCCAGTAGAAGACAGTTTTATCTTGACTCTTGTTCTGTCCCCTTCTCTCATTCTTTTCCTCTCTTCCTCCTGTAATGTTTTCTCACATTTCTTTGCCTAATCCGGCTTGATGCTTATTCAAAACACCGGCTGTGTTTATCCATTTGTTTGCTGGAGGCGCTGCACAACCAAAAGTCGGCTGCAAAGTCACGGCCGGGCCAGGATGAAAAAGTGGGGGGCTGGGTCTCGGGCTGTGCAGACTTCTTCCTCCTTGCAGAGACAAGGCTGCATCTGCATGACTGCATCACCATAGAGACCCTTTATTATGCATGATGACACTGTGACGCTGCTTCCTGTTGCTCTGACTAGGTTGTACCTTTTCTCTGCGTAGTTCTGCGTGCGTTTGTATGATCTGAGGATACTTAAGCCACCTGCAGGTCCTCCTGTAGGGGATTGCCAGTTTTGTTTTCCAGCAGAGACCTTGGAATGTTGGTTAGGGATTTCTGTACAGATGCACCAGTGCACTGTGTAAGTGGATCCATGTTTTCTCTCCTCTTTCTCTCTCTCTTCCTCTTCCTCACTCCTTTCTCTCTGTTCCACTTTCTATCATTGCCTCCGTTAACTTTTATTTTTACGAGTGTAAAGATGTGTGATTCACATCATATCTGCTGCTGGACAGTGTTACCCATTGTTTTATTGCAGTTACCTGTCACTCAATGGACTGCTTTGCAAAATGGTACAAAATAAATTTCTTTGTGTTTATTTTAATATACAGTTGAGTTGGGTTTTATTTCCTGCGTTGCATAGATTTTCTGTGTGTCGAAAACATGGTTGTGCGTAACTGCACACTACCGCTTATGTTAATGTTAAAATCAGAATCACATTCACATTAATTATCACATTCTAAAAGGGAACAAACTAAAATAAAAAAAAAGTCTACATTTCAATTAAATGTTCATTTATTGATTTAAAAAGCCAGGGAGACGCATCAGAGGGAGGAGCCACGGGATGCCGACCCCTGATCCATGATAACACCATCATTTAGCTCATTTTAATCATGAAGAGAGATCACTTAACTACTAACAGACCTACACCTTGTTTCAACTTGGAAATCATTACTTAACCACTTCCTGACCCTTGACCAATCAGATTGGTGAGGGGTTTATGTTTTTCTAGGTGGTCTACTAGGATGTTATGAAACATCTGTTCCCATCCGTGTTTCGATGGTCGTTAAAGACGTTGACAAGGACAGTTTCAGCGCTGTGATCCAGATCCTGACTGCAAGTGTGTAATGCTGTTGAAGTAAACAGCTTTGTCACTGACATGAGCCTGTAGTTGTCGGTTACTGAAGAGTCCAGACTGCAGTTCTACAGCTGTGCTGTGCTCAGATCAGTCTTCTGGCTTTGTGAGAAAGAGAAGTGTTGATCATGCAGATGAAAACAGGAGGGTTGTTGAAGTTGTTTACAGACAACACACACGTCCCGTCTGTGGTATATTTTTCTTTTTGCTTTGAATGTTTTCTCAGCTGCTGTTGAATATGAAAAATCTGAAGTTTTCTTCACCACTTAGTTTGCATTTGTTTGCAGAATTATAATGCATGATTGAAAAGGGAAAGTTAGAAAAGTCATTATTTTGAGAAATTTTCTGTTAAAAGATGAAAACCTGTGATTAAGGTCTGCTCAGGGACATGAAGCCATTTCCTCTATCTCCTGGTGGGCATACAGATGGTAAAGCGCACCTATTTCACATTTGGCTAATGTGTAGGGAGGAGGTATTATGTTTATTTCATGTTATAATAAAACTTTCCAGGAATTCTTAATGAAACGCTTCAGATGTAAACACAGCGATGGCAGCAGAAACCTGCCACATCAGTACACTTTCTCCGTTGTTTCCATATCATATAATAATGATGTGAGTTGATGTGTCTGACATCCACAGAAAGAAAGAGAGGTAGAGAAACAATATAATCTAATCCCCAGGAGGGGGGAGGGGGCAGCAAGGTGAAGAAGAGGATATCAAAACAAGTCACAAAGGCACGTTTTTAAGTTGTGTGTCTATAAGGCAATGCATTTTATTTCAAGAAATCCCAGCAATAAAATTTGGCTTTTGCCATTGGCAGGATTTTATTTTTTTTGCTTATATATTTTAAGTTTGCTTGTAATAAGCAAAAAATAAATGAATAAAAATCTACTAATAGCATAAGCAAAAGTTTCTTGATAAGATTTCTTGAAATAAGATGCATTGCCTTAAAGACACTCAACGTAACTTTTAGACATTAAAAGTGTGTTTTTCTGATTCGTTTGATGGCACACCAACATTCATTATGTGAATTTTCGAGCCGTCACTGCCCAGAGGCGTCCCAGGGCTCAGAAACAGCACTGTGTAAGTTTTCCAATCTGGGACGCGGCCGTGACGTTGCAGCCAAATATTGGTTGCGCACCGCGTCACTTACTAGCAAACGGACATGAACCAGGTACGAACGCAGCGGGCGTTTTGATTACGCATCATGTCGGATTTCGTAAAGAAATGCAAACATTACCGGAGGAAGAGAGGAAAAGAAAGAAAGGACAGAACAAGAGTCAAGATAAGACTGTCTGTTACTGGCTGGAGGGAATCACAGTACAGGTACGATGAAGATGGATGCTAGTTTAGCCGCTGATAGGGGGAAACTGCTAAAACTTCCGTTGTTTGCTTTAAAACAAGATCTTATATCTCACTAAAATGTTTCTCTTTAAGTAATTTTCTCTTATTTTGAGTGCGATGAGATATTTTGACTTGAAATTAGAAAAATATACTTACTAAGATTTGAGTTTTTGTAGTGTGACTGGATCGCTTTCCGTCTTTCCACTAGGGCTGGGAATCTTTTACAATCTCACAATTTGATTCAAAATCGATCTTTGATTAAGAACAATTTTATTTATAACAAATTCTGATCTATTTCTGATCATGATGTACTCCAATCTTCTTTGCCAGACTGAATAACAAATGGAGACATTAAAGAGTGCGGCACAAATACAGGCTGCTGCTGTAGGAATCGCTCGATCACGACCAGCATGCTGTTACATCATGTTTGTGCTCCGGTATTTGTAGAAGTTTTTGTTTGTCCTGCAGTTTTTGATTTGCAATGGCGCTGCGGTGGAAGAAGGAAGTTATTCGCCTGATCCTCCCAAGCAGTCGTACCCAGCACAGAGCAGCCATGTTCAGAGTATGAGCAAAAACATGTTATGTGTGCCATGTTGTCTGTGAAGCGGTGAGCATGTGCGTAGCATTATCGTCACAATCATCAGATCCGAGACCGACAACCCCCAGTCATGAGCAACAAATTGAAACATGGCATCGATGTTCACTGCTGTGTGGCTCTCATGCATCACACAAGTTTGCAAACCACGGGATTTGAGCAGCCATGTATCAGTTATGTAGTGAGCTGTGAATGTAAGCCTGCGATGCATGTTAGTGCCACTTTGTCGTTTTGGTTAGATCACTGGCGACCTTTCTTTTAGTCTCTTTGTAAAGCTGTGACACAGCCTCACTGAAAAATTTATAGCCAGGTATTGATAGTTTTCAGTCACGTGACCTGCCGGGAGCCCTGGTGGGCAAAAGATGACGGGCGCAGCGGCCTATATACTGTGTATATGTGTATATACTGTACATTGGCCAATATACACTGCCTGGCCAAAAGTCGCCACCAAAAAAAAAAAAAAAAAGGTCATTCACTCTAATACTTTGTTGGATCGCCTTTAGCTTTGATTATACGGCACACATTTGCTGTGGCATTGTTTCGATAAGCTTCTGCAATGTCAAAAGATTTATTTCCATCCAGTGTTGCATTAATTTTTCACCATGATCTTGCATTGATGATGGTAGAGTCTGACCGCTGTGCAAAGCCCTCTCTAGCACATCCCAAAGATTCTCAATGGGGTTGAGGTCTGGACTCTGTGGTGGCCAATCCATGTGTGAAAATGATGTGTCACGCTTTTTTTATCACCTCGTTTTCATCAGGAAAAATAGTCGGTGGTGAAAACTATGAAGCGGCTAGAGCAGGCTCTGCCCCCAGCAACCCCTCAATATCTTGGATAGGTGGTTATAGACAAACCATGTTATTCACCAGGTTGGCATAAAACCTTTAGGACAGCCTTCCCACTTACAGGCATGACATGAAGCCCGTCCAGCAAATGACTAAATTCAGCCTGTAATACAGCTGGACGTGTCTACTCTTCATTACGACCGCGATCGTTTTAATGAAACGGCTTCTCACTTTGTCCACAGTCCTGTATGAAGTCATCCTTCCATAATCTATTCCCACTTACTCTAATGCATGGTTACAGAACTTAGATTAGTTGTTTAGTGAGCGTGTTGTTCCGTCCAGCTGTTGCTGAAAGGAGCTGCAGTAGATTTAACGGTGTTTCCAGACTGCATGGTGTCTCTGACTGGACTGTACACCTGTGGATCACAGCTGATGAATGCCTGCTGTGGGTTTTTTTTCAGTTCGTCACCATCCTGATCCTCTCAGCAGGACTTCCGTACACCTCGTCACTCACCTCATGCTGTTCTGGTGTAAACGGAGTAACAATCATAGGAGGGTGCGAGGAGGAGGTGCAGATTCATGCAAGCATGAAATAACCTGATCCTGTCACTGAATCATACAAACAATTTCTCATGAGATTTCTCCCACTCAGCCTCTTCTTACCCATCACACCTTCATCTCTCATTTTCTTCCTTTCCTCCCTCACCTCTCACTCTTTGTTTCTCCTCTCTCTTAGCCCAGGCAGCGTCTCTATCTCTCTCACTCCTCTTCAGGATGCCCTCCGCCTCCTTCCATCCTCCCTCTCGTTACCATTTTATAGGCTTGTTAGTTCCACTTGAAATGCCAAATGACAAACAATCTAAAGCCAGTGAGCCGCTAGTTGGTACCCTCGTAGAGATACAGAGTCGAAACAAACACGATATGAGCTGAAACACTAGTACTTCACCACCACCCCCATCCCACCATAAATCCTTATGGGATTTGGACATTTAAACACACTTGAACTTTTTTACTGTCCTTAAAACTGTCAGCTCTCTGGTGCTACTGAGTATTATTGTTTCTATCATCACCAGTATCTCAGGAACCGTAGAGTGTAACTCTGTGGGGTAAACTGTGATGGATAGTTTACTCTCAAGGTGATCTACAGACGTTTTCCAGGCTTTATCCTATCCAGAAGGTTATAATCCAGTAGCAAAATGTAGTGTTTATTAAGGAACTTTCTGGTAAATCCACAATGATCCAGGATAACACCATTATTTATCCCATTTTCATCATAAAAACACACTATGTTGCTAAAAGAGCTCTATGTAGACCTGGAGATGATGATGAAGACACTTCCTGTCCCACTTTATCTGTTAAATAGTTTCTGTTTTGTGTTTGTTTCAGTGCCTGAAAGCTAAGACTGGAGAGATGATATGCAGAAAAGGCTTGGTCACTGTTGATCTGGTATTTCTACAAAGTTCTGTTAGTAATAAATTCTGGTTCCTGGTTCTGGTTGGTCTTTATGGTGCTATATCTATTGATACATTCATTTTAAATCATTTTAGTCTGATAATCTGACTGCCGCTGACCTGAAAATAGGATAAGTTATAGCTCCCTCCTCATCCACTAGAGACTGGCTGCAAAAGGCAGTCAATCTCCCGTGTTAAAAAGACCAACTTCAGAGCAGAAATAAACATGTTCACAGTAGAAATAAATGTGTACAGCAAGAATAAACATCTTTTTTCAGTAGAATTAAACACATTTACAAAAAGAATAAACATGTTTACAGTAGAATTAAACACATTTACAACAAGAATAAACATGTTTACAGCAGAACCAAACGTGAACAGCAAGAATAAACATCTTTACAGTAGAATTAAACACGTTTACAGCAAGAATAAACATGTTTACAGCAGAAATAAACGTGCACAGTAGAAATAAATGTGTACAGCAGGAATAAATATGTTCTCAGCAAGAATAAACATGTTCACAGCAGAAATAAACATGTGCACAGTAGAAATAAATGTGTACAGCAAGAATAAATATGTTCTCAGCAAGAATAAACATGTTTACAGCAGAAATAAACATGTGCACAGTAGAAATAAACTTTTACAGCAAGAATAAACATCTTCACGGTAGAAATAAACGTGTACAGAAAGAATAAACATCTTTTCAGTAGAAATAAACACTTTAAAACAAGAATAAACATGTTTACAGCAGAAATAAACATGTTCACATTATAAATAAATATGCACACAGCAAGAATAAACATGTTTACACTAGAATTAAACATGTTTACAGCAAGAATAAACATGTGCACAGTAGAAATAAACGTGTACAGCAAGAACAAACATCTTTTCAGTAGAGTTAAACACATTTATAGAAAGAATAAACATGTTTACAGTGGAAATAAACACATTTACAACAAGAATAAACATGTTCACAGCAGAAACAAACATGTTTACAAGTTATTTAATCTTGAAGTTACACATAATTAGTGGCGTCTCCTTTTGATTGACTGGTAGACCGGCTCTTCAGAAATCAATGGGTCACATGAATGGAAGGTTTGTCCATTATTTACAGTGGAGGAGACGATACCTTTATTTTATTTTCCTGTGTGCTTTATTTTCCTGTTCATGTCTGAAAACCTACATTTCTTTATTACTTTCCTTTCATCCTTCAGAATCTTGCCTTTTGCCGTGCTATCCCGGCAAAAGTAAGTAGAGTAAAGCATTTATCTGGTATAATCAGAAGAGAGCATGTTTGAAACAAGCATTAAAAACATTAAAGTCTAGCTTCAACACACACACACACAGTGCCTGCTCTCACCATCAAACATCTGCTGTCTGAGTTTGGCTGCAGGCTGTCAGCATCACTGAGCGACTGCTCCACGCAACATTCACAGCCATCACCACCCTGTGTGTGTGTGTGTGTGGAAGTGCATGTTTGTTTACTGTGGTAAGGGGGGGCACAAGGTGAACAAATATGTCCTTTTGAATCAGTGGTTGCAGAGCCAATATTGACCAGCAGCACTCGGCGACATGCAGCAGGTCAAATTAAGCACAGTTGCGACGGCTGCAGAGCACAAAGAGCCAATGACACACCTTATCACCTGGTTGAATTAGCCTCCGTCTGTCAGACTTATCACCCACACACACAGCGACGAGGCAGGGAGGGGGCAGACAGGGATGACGAGCCTCACAGATACTCACTGCAGGATGTTTGTGTGATGAGCCGGCTGCTGTTTTATTCCAGAGGAAGCTCATTTCCATCATTTGGTCTTTCTCTACCACTTCCGACTGACAAGCCAATGGAGCGGTTTCCCACCCGGCCAGCAGCACCAGAACCAGCTTTGTGTTTTCAGAAAAGATGATTTCCAGCAACGCTTCAGATACTTCAGACAAAATTTAACTAGACGGTTCCGAAAGCCTCATTTTTGCTCATTTTACAAACCTAAATCGGTACATCTGTGTCTCAAATTACACAAGGCTGCAACTTGGCAAGTCACGTGCATGCAGTGGATATTGCACATAGCATGAGAGCATGTCAAAACAATTCTACTATTGACAGCTGACACAATCAAACTTCTCATTTTGGGACTGAAAGTTCATTCAATAACCATGAAAGACATAAAAAGTGGTGTTTGTTTTGCTTCTCACCGCATGTCCCTGTTTACAAACGCAACAAGAGGAAGTCAGGCCTTTGTGACACACGGGACCTGTGTGATACAGATGTGAGGAAAAAACAAGTATTGTTTAATTGCGGTAGGTAAGCTAGTTGTACCGTCCGGGTCGCGATTCTGAAGTACTAGAAAAAGAAAAGGAGGAAGAAAAGAAAAGAAAAACCTTTAAACACCCACCAGACTGCTAACAAGGAACTTTCAGCCGGCGGCTGCGGACATTTAAAACAAGGTCCGCACGGCTTTACTGTGTTTGCACATAACTGACCCATTTCAACAAATGAACCCTTAAAAAAGAGATAAAGGGAAATGTCCGGCTGAAAGTTCCCTGTTAGCAGTATGGTGGGCGTTTAAAGGTTTTTCTTTTCTTCTCCTTTTTTTCTTGTACTTACGAACCGCGACCCGGACGGTACCACTAGCTAGCCTACCGCAATTAAACACGAGCTCTGACTGTACAAATCCAGGCCGATTGCTGGTGTTTCTTCATGGGAAACCAGTAAAAACTTATTCCCCGTCTAGGAGAGTTCTGCCCTCGTCCATTAAAGCAGTCAAAAATATAAAAAGAGTCTGGCATTGTTGTGATTAACCCTTTAAAGGCCAGATTCTATTCTATTCCAGTGGGGCTCCAAAGCTTTCTGACCTTCAGCGGCAGTTGCGAGCATGCGCAAGTGACGTATGCAAAAAAACTCAAAAAGGGTCTATACAGGATATAACAAACTACAGAGGCTGCAATGAGAGACATGGAGACCCGAGTGTGCAGCTGGCAGAGGAGCTAAACTGCTTCTCCACTCACTTTGACACGCCACAGTTGAAGCACTCTTCTACCTTAGCCTTTATGAATTATGAATTCTACCTCAAGGCACCACAAAAAGCAGGAAGGAGAAGCCCAGGCCTGAAAGCCCAGGTCTTCCCGTAAGATCAAACCCAGCAAAGGTCCGATTGTCGGATGTTTGCAAATGACATTATGTCCAATCTTCCTGTGGTGTGAGGTGAGTTAAGAGTGATTTAGTCCAGCCGGATCTGCTCAGAAGGAGAAATGGTAGATAATGAACATGTTAAGGCAGGTACACACTACAGGAAGATCAGCCTGATTTATGTCCCGATCTTCCCCTTACGATCAAAGCCAGCAAAGTTCAGATTGTCGAATATTTGCAAAAAACATTGCATCTGATTTTCCCATAGTGTGATGTGAGTTAAGAGTGGTTTTGTCTGGTCTGATCCAGTCAGAAGGCCTCGGAAGGAGAGATCGTAGATAATGAACATGTTTAATATTTACGACTAAATCCTGGTGTGTATGAGGTGTTCAGAGAGGACCCGAACACGCAAAGTGTTCACAGCTGTGGAAAAAAATCAATAACGCTGCTTTCATTGGGAAATCACGTGAGGCTCCCGGAACAACAATGAATCAACACAGCTAACAAATGACTAGAAGCTGACTGATGGGAAAGGAGGTAAAAACATACAAGGAGCACACAGCCGTAGCTCACAGCCCTGCTCTCCAAGCTATTCAATGTTTGTGGCCATTTTTATTCACCTCCAACTCGCAGCCATACAGCCACATCCCCGCTGCCTCTATGACTTTTTCCACTATGTTTTTTTCTATACATGCATGTTTTTTCCACAATGTAAGAGGCTGAAAAGTCTCATCAGTGAAGTCTCATCACAAAGTCTTGTTTGATATCGCAAAATTTGGGATGTTGACAGTGAGGGAGCCGATTC
>JALJCO010007514.1:0-30585 GCA_023101725.1 Atherinomorus stipes | reverse complement strand
TCTGTCCTAACAGGACGGAGACGCCCTACCCCTCTGTCCTAACAGGGTGGAAACGCCCCTACCCCTCTGTCCTAACAGGACGGAGACGCCCCTACCCCTCTGTCCTAACAGGGTGGAGACGCCCCTACCCCTCTGTCCTAACAGGACTGAGACACCCCTACCCCTCTGTCCTAACAGGACTGAGACACCCCTACCCTCTGTCCTAACAGGATGGAGACGCTTCCTACCCCTCTGTCCTAACAGGGTGGAGACGCCCCTACCCCTCTGTCCTAACAGGATGGAGACGCCCTACCCCCTCTGTCCTAACAGGGTGGAGACGCCCCTACCCCTCTGTCCTAACAGGGTGGAAAACGCCCCTACCCCTCTGTCCTAACAGGACTGAGACGCCCCTACCCCTCTGTCCTAACAGGGTGGAGACGCCCCTACCCCTCTGTCCTAACAGGTGGGAGACGCCCCTACCCCTCTGTCCTAACAGGACTGAGACACCCCTAACCCTCTGTCCTAACAGGACGGAGACGCCCCTACCCCTCTGTCCTAACAGGGTGGAGACGCCCCTACCCCTCTGTCCTAACAGGACGGAGACGCCCCTACCCCTCTGTCCTAACAGGGTGGAGACGCCCCTACCCCTCTGTCCTAACAGGACTGAGACACCCCTACCCCTCTGTCCTAACAGGACTGAGACACCCCTACCCCTCTGTCCTAACAGGATGGAGACGCTCCTACCTCTGTCCTAACAGGGTGGAGACGCCCCTACCCCTCTGTCCTAACAGGATGGAGACGCTCCTACCCCTCTGTCCTAAACAGGACTGAGACGCCCCTACCCCTCTGTCCTAACAGGACGGAGACGCCCCTACCCCTCTGTCCTAACAGGACTGAGACACCCCTACCCCTCTGTCCTAACAGGACGGAGACGCCCCTACCCCTCTGTCCTAACAGGACTGAGACACCCCTACCCCTCTGTCCTAACAGGACTGAGACACCCCTACCCCTCTGTCCTAACAGGACTGAGACACCCCTACCCCTCTGTCCTAACAGGACGGAGACGCCCCTACCCCCTCTGTCCTAACAGGACTGAGACGCCCCTACCCCTCTGTCCTAACAGGACTGAGACGTCCCTACCCCTCTGTCCTAACAGGACTGAGACGCCCCTACCCCTCTGTCCTAACAGGACGGAGACTCCCCTACCCCTCTGTCCTAACAGGACTGAGACGCCCCTACCCCTCTGTCCTAACAGGACGGAGACGCCCCTACCCCTCTGTCCTAACAGGACTGAGACGCCCCTACCCCTCTGTCCTAACAGGACTGAGACGCCCCTACCCCTCTGTCCTAACAGGACTGAGACGCCCCTACCCCTCTGTCCTAACAGGACGGAGACACCCTTACCCCTCTGTCCTAACTCTTCCCTGCGCCATTATTATTCATTTCATTTATTTCATTTAAAGATCACAAATTTCTACATCTACAACTAAAAAGCATAAGACCCGATTAAAAAGAAGAATTAATAAAAATAAAGATAATAATAATAAGAAACAAAGGCCTGCGCCAAAAGATGCAATCTGAGCACGGTTTTAAAAGATGTAACAGTCTGTGTTGACCTGAGTTTAAGGGGGGAGTGTGTTCCAGAGGGGGGGGGGGGGGTAGCAATGGAAAAAGCCCTCACACCCCTGGAATTGCACCTGTGTCGTGGTACTTCCAGGAGGGGTAACGAGGATGATCTCAGAGATCTGACAGGGACAATAACTCAATCAGACGCACTGAAGGGGGTGGGGGTAAGCTCTCTTAGCGAGTCACCGAAGGGGGGTGGGTAAGCTCTCTTAGCGAGTCACTGAAGGGGGTGGGTAAGCTTCTTAGCGAGTCACCGAAGGGGGTGGGTAAGCTCTCTTAGCGAGTCACCGAAGGGGGGTGGGTCAGCTCTCTTAGCGAGTCTTGGATCTGGTCCGGTGATTAAAGTCTCCAGGGATGAACGCGGGTACCTCTGACGTCTGTGTGTGATGTCATCGATCAGCTGTGCAGCAGATGAGCGAGTGTGTAGAAGAAGAGCTGTTGGAGGTTACGAGGAGGAAAAAGGACGAAGTGAGATAGTGATTGGACATCCGGACCTTCATCGGGGTCTGTCCTCCGACAGTCTGCCTGATGAGCGTCTGCAGATGTCTCTGTTTGTCCTCCAGCTCTCTTCTTCTGTCCTCCTCGTCTCTGTTGACGTGCGCGAGTGTAAATCCGCTAAAATGCGTCTCCTGGCAGCAATACGACAACTGGAGGCCGAAGCAGCCGGACAGCTTCTTCCAGTCCGGGGAGGACTGCGTGGTGATGATCTGGCACGAGGGGGGGCAGTGGAACGACGTGCCCTGCAACTACCACCTGACCTTCACCTGCAAGAAGGGGACAGGTGAGCCGGCAGTCACGTGACCTGCTTTCTCACCGTGTGATTGGCTGACGCGCCGCTGTGCTTCCCGCCCCCAGTGTCATGTGACCAGCCCCCCGTGGTGAAGCACGCCCAGGTGTTCGGTGCCATGAAGCCCCGCTACGAGATCGGCTCCCTGGTCCGGTACCACTGCAGGCGGGGCTTCATCCAGAGACACGCCCCCACCGTCCGCTGCCGGCCCGACGGCCAATGGGACGACCCGAAGGTCACCTGCATGAGCCGTGAGTCGCCTGGCGTCACACGGATCCCGGCAGCGGGTCAGAACCTCTCTAACTCCTGTCCGTCTGTCCTCAGCTGCCACCTACCACAAGTCCTCCAGCCTGCGGCACCAGAACCGGGTCCACGTCCACCAGACCACGAGTCCCCGGGACCACCGAGAGGACGGGGAGGGACAGCAGACCACCGGCTTTCTGCAGAGCCTCTGGAACCCCTTCCAGAAGCTGCTGTGGCAGAGGCGGGGAGACCAGGACCAGGTCCAGGCACGGGACCGGGACCAGATGAGACACTGATGGGTTTGTGACGGCGGCCCGGTCGCTGCAGGCGGGCCGTGGTCCAGAACCATAGACAGACCGGATGTGATGCCGAGCCGTCTGTCCACCATGATTCACATCCGGAACCAGGACCAGAGAAATCCAGATCCAGACAGCCTCCGCACGGCGTCACCTGAAACATCGTCTCACCATGAACTCCCTCCAGACCGCCAGAACCAGGTCCACCGAGTCTTCTGGTCCTGGTTCTGCTCATGTGGTCCCGGATCATTCCGTGATAATGGACTCGACTCTTCTGGAGATGTTTGGACTCGTTCTTGTCTCCAACTTCAGTGTTCTCGCCTGCAGGATTTAGGACAATGGACCAGGACCAGAACCAGGACCAGAACCAGGACTAGAACCAGAACCAGAACCAGGAAAGTTGATGGCCCAGCTACCCATCCGTCCAGGACTCTAGCAGCTGTTTCTTGCTGATAATGGACCGGTGTCTTTGGATATCACATTGAGCATGTCATGTCAGATAATTACAGTAATCTGATTACTACAGCAGTAGACTACTGTAATAAGCAGATTACAGGAAGCAGATAACTTTGTAATCTGATTATTACAGTAATGTCATTACTTAAGAAATGTGATTACTACAGTAGTAGTCTACTGTAATGATCTACTGTGGATGATTTGATTACTATAGTAAACAGATAACAGTAATCTGATTATTGCAGTAATTGGATAACAAAAGAAATCTGATAACTACAGTGATCTAATTTTTGAAGTTATTACATATTTACAAATACAATTACTATTATATGATTACTACAGTAATAGATTACTGCAATAATCAGATTACTATCGTAAACAGATTACAGTTAGCAGATAACTAAAGAAACTTGATTGCTGTAATAATCTACTATAGATGATTTGACTACAACGGTAAGCAGATAACAGTATTCTGATTATGACCTATTACTAAAGGAATCTGTTTACTACCATAATCAGATTATTACAATTATTACATATTTTCATAGATTATAACAATAATTTGATTACTACAGTCATAGATTACTGTAACTGATAACTGTAGTAATCTTATTATTGCAGTAATTTGATTACTAAAGAAATTTGATTGCTATGGTGGCAGATTATTGTAATAACCTACTGTGGATGATTTCCTCAGTAAGCTGGTAACCACTGTAATCTGATTACTACAGCAATGAGATTTTAATATTGATCTGATTATTACAGTAATGCAATTGTAATATTAATCTGATTACTACAGTAATGAGATTCTAATAGTAATCTGATAACTACAGTAATAAGATTCTAATCAATCTGATTACTACAGTAATGAGATTTTAATATTAATGTGATTACTACTGTAATGATATTTTAATATTAATCTGATTACTGCAGTAATGAGATTCTTATAGTAATCTGAATACTACAGTAATGAGATTCTAATGGTAATCTGATTACTACAGTAATGACATTCTAATAGAAATCTGATTACTACAGTAATGAGATTCTAATGGTAATCTGATTACTAAAGTGATGAGATTCTAATAGTAATCTGATTACTAAAGTGATGAGATTCTAATAGTAATCTGATTATTACAGTAATGACATTCTAATAGTAATCTGATTACTAAAGTGATGAGATTCTAATAGTAATCTGATTACTACAGTAATGACATTCTAATAGTAATCTGATTATTACAGTAATGACATTCTAATAGTAATCTGATAACTACAGTAATGAGATTCTAATGATAATCTGATTACTAAAGTGATGAGATTTTAATAGTAATCTGATTACTACAGTAATGATATTCTAATAGTTATCTGATTACTACTGTAATGAGATTTTAATAGTAATCTGATTACTACAGTAATGACATTCTAATAGTAATCGGATTACTACAGTAATGCGCTAACTCCCACATTAAACTTGCCTCTGACATCACTGCTGAGATGATTCTTCCCAACCAGCTGATCCAAACCTCCACACATTATCTTCAGTTTCCAACAATCAGCCACAGATTTGATGTTCGGACACAGATGATGCCAAACAGGTTATGAGGCGACGTGGTCTTGGTGGACCATCTTCAGCTGGTCCGGTTCGGCTTTCTGTCCTGTGTAGACGTGGTGCTGGTGGTAGATTAATGAATGTGTGCTTATTAATCATGGATGAATATTCCAGATCCGATCAGAAGCCATATGAATTTAACTTATTGTATCCTTTAACTCTGAACGGACTGATGGAAGTGAAGCGGTTCTGTTGATGATGATGATGATGTCTTTATGCTTTCTTTTTAATCCCGTTTTATTCTTATTTTTGTGCTGTGACTGAAAATCTTCCACCAAACTGAGTGGGACAGTTTTTTCTCCTTGATTTCTGCTACAGATCTGGAATCTGTTTTTCTTTTTAGAAAGAAGGGAATGTGAAAGAAGCAGCAGGACGCATGTTTTACTGTATCTGTGACAGATGAGCTGCTTCTTCTATAATCCTTGTTCCATCCACTGTAAACTGTTGGCTGTGTGTGCAATAACAGGATTATAACACAACTACACCTGCTGCTCCGTCTTTATTTCATGTTGTCTGTTGTCTTTATTACTATTATAGTCAATAATAGTTCAATTACAGTCCAGTTGTTGTCCAATTGGAGTCCAATTGCAATCTAATTACAATCCAAATATATTCCTATTATTGTCTAAATACACAGGTACTACCCAAAAAATGAGAATATCCTGAAAAAGTTCATTTATTTCTGTAATTCAAATTAAAAGGTGCAATTTACATATTGTATAGATAAATAATATGTGAATCAATATATTTGCAGCTTTTCTTTGTTTGGATGTTGCTGATTAGAAGTTGCAGCTTAAGAAAACCTCAAATTCAAAAACTCCAAAAATGAGAATATTGTGAAAAGCTCCAGTATTGCAGGTTCAGAGTGTCACATTCTAATCAGGTCAGTAATCCAAACACCTCCATAAGTACCCTGAGCCTTTAAAAAGTCTCTGTGTTGGTTTAGAAGAATTCACAATCATGGGGAAGATGCTGATCTGACAGTTGTGCAGAAAACCATCATTGACTCCCTGCACAAGGTGGAAAGACACAAAAAGTGATAGAAAAGAAGCTGGATGTTCTCAGAGTGTCTCAAAGCACATTAATGGACAGTTAAGTGGAAGGAAGAAGTGTGGAAGAAAACGGTGTAGAAGCCGGAGGGCTGACAGCAGCCTGGAGAAGATGGTCAGGAAAGGGCCTTTCAGACGTGTGGAGGACTTCATAAGGAATGGACCTGTGAGCTTCATCAAGTCCAGCATCAATGCAGCCGTCTACCAGGACATTTTGGAGACCTTCATGCTTGCTTCAGTGGACCAGCTGTATGGGGATGCAGACTTCATCTTCCAGCAGGACTTGGCACCTGCCCACACTGCCAAAACTACCAAATCCTGCTTCAACAACCATGGATCACCATGCTGGATTGGCCCGCAAACCCACCTGACCTGAACCCCATTGAAGACATGTGGGACATCGTCAGAGAAAGCTGAACGGGAAGAGAGCGAACAATAAAGAAGAGCTCAAGGCTGTGATGGAAGCATGTTGGTCTCCATAACAGCTGAGATATGCCACAAGCTGCTAGCATCCATGCCACGGCGGGTTAAAGCTGCTAGCATCCATGCCACGCCGGGTTAAAGCTGCTAGCATCCATGCCACGCCGGGTTAAAGCTGGTAGCATCCATGCCACGGCGGGTTAAAGCTGCTAGCATCCATGCCACGCCGGGTTATAGCTGCTAGCATTCATGCCACGCCAGGTTAAAGCTGCTAGCATCCATGCCACACCGGGTTATAGCTGCTAGCATTCATGCCACGCCGGGTTAAAGCTGCTAGCATCCGTGCCACGCCGGGTTAAAGCTGGTAGCATCCATGCCACGCCGGGTTAAAGCTGCTAGCATCCATGCCACGCCGGGTTAAAGCTGCTAGCATCCATGCCACGCCGGGTTAAAGCTGCTAGCATCCATGCCACGCCGGGTTAAAGCTGCTAGCATCCGTGCCACGGCGGGTTAAAGCTGCTAGCATCCATGCCACGCCAGGTTAAAGCTGCTAGCATCCATGCCACGCCGGGTTAAAGCTGCTAGCATCCATGCCACGCCGGGTTAAAGCTGCTAGCATCCATGCCACGCCGGGTTAAAGCTGCTAGCATCCGTGCCACGGCGGGTTAAAGCTGCTAGCATCCATGCCACGCCAGGTTAAAGCTGCTAGCATCCATGCCACGTCGGGTTAAAGCTGCTAGCATCCGTGCCACGTCGGGTTAAAGCTGCTAGCATCCGTGCCACACCGGGTTAAAGCTGCTAGCATCCATGCCACGCCAGGTTAAAGCTGCTAGCATCCATGCCACGCCGGGTTAAAGCTGCTAGCATCCGTGCCACACCGGGTTAAAGCTGCTAGCATCCATGCCACGCCGGGTTAAAGCTGCTAGCATCCATGCCACGCCAGGTTAAAGCTGCTAGCATCCATGCCACGCCGGGTTAAGGAGTCATTCATACGAAAGGACCAAACCAAGTACTAAGTACACATGCAAGATTTTACTGCAGGAGGATGCATATATTTGGATTTAAAGTCCTTTTTTAATTGATTTCATGCAATATTCTAATTTTTTGAGTTTTTGAATTTGAGGTTTTCTTAAGCTGCAACTTCTAATCAGCAACATCCAAACAAATAAAAGCTGTAAATATATTGATTCACATATTATTTATCTATGCAATTGTTGAATTTTTTTTAAAGTCTATGTTTTTAGTTGTGCAGCGATAGATACAGAGGCACAGGGAGATAGTACTACATATGTACTTCCAGTAAGTATCAGCTAAAGCTATGTGAAAACAACAAGTTTATTACTGTAATATTGTTTTATACCGTTTCATATCGATCAGTGGACCCTGAATCAAATCAAACTGAAATCGTTTAATGAAGGACTTTGAAATATGGACAAACTTCAATCACGATCCAATCGATATAATATCGTTTCATGATCAAAGTATGATTCACAGCCCTCTGGTCTGAGGCAGTAACGTCCCGTTGGACGTGTGGCAGCAATAAACCGTAAAACTCATTTCAGGCTCCGCCTACATGCACGAAGAGGATCTAAAAATCTCCACCCATTGTTAAAAATAGCTTCTGACATGATAGTCGCAATGTTCTGAACTTTTCCAGGTTGTCGCAGAGCCAATCAGTGCTGAGAAGTTATCAAGTTATCACGTGATTTCCAAATAACGCGATAACTCGCGTCAAAACCAAGTGTATCTATCTGCGGCTTGCAACCCAGTGGGCGTGTCCTGTAGTGGGCGTGTCCTATAGTGGGCGTGTCGCATTGTGGGTGGGTCTGGTTAGGTTTAGGGGAAGGGTCAGGGGTAGGGCTACATTTTACCGTGCTCTCATTGGCCTGGTGGGCGTGTCGTCGAGTATCGTTATACTACGACACGCCCACTCTACGACACGCCCACTCTACGACACGCCCACTCTATGACACGCCCACTCCATGACACGCCCACTCTATGACACGCCCCTGTCTTGCGAGCCGCAGATAGACCCTTCTCGTCAAAACACCGGTGGGGCACACGAGTTAACGCGTGATTTCTGAAATCACGCGATATCTCGCATCAAAACACCAAAGGGGACGCGAGTTAACACGTGATTTCCGAAATCACACGATAACTCGCTTCACAACAGCAGTGGGGGACGGGTAACGGGTAAAGTCTGGAACATTCCTTTCTCCATCACTCACATGGATGAAAGGACATGAAAACACAGTCCGGGTTCAAAACAAGTGAAATTGCCCTTTAACGCAGTAACGTTTCAGCTTTGTGATGGGGGGGACACCAGCGCAACGTGACTGAAAACATGAAAAGTCTGGTTTGAGCGTTTCTCTATGGGAAAACGTTGAATCCCGCTTCACCCGGCTGACGGGAAAAACGTCGGAGGGAAAGTTCTGAACGTTCTGGTGAGTCAGACTGAGCAGTTACATCCTTTATAAAAATTATTTTTCCCAGAGTTTTACGTTGTGTGATTTAAAAAGAACCCAGTGGTGAGTGGGGGGTTTACCTCTGCAGGTGGGGGGGGGGGGGCGTCATAGGGCGTCCTGGGGGAGGAACGGTGATGTATGATGAGTGATTTAAAGCTGTTCGTGTTCCGTTCTTTCTCACGGTCAGTGAGGACTCAGGAAGGGTTTTCTAGCCTGGTCTCGGTCCTGCTGAGGTCTTTACAGCTCACGCCTCACGGTCCCGATAAGACCAGAGACCGGAGAGACCGGAGAGACCGGAGAGACCGGAGACCAGAGACCAGAGACCAGAGACCGGAGACTGGAGACCAGAGACCAGAGACCAGAGACCAGAGACCAGAGACCAGAGACCGGAGACCGGAGACTGGAGACCAGAGACCGGAGACCAGAGACCAGAGACCGGAGACCGGAGACTGGAGACCAGAGACCAGAGACCAGAGACCAGAGACCGGAGACCAGAGACCGGAGACCGGAGACCGGAGACCAGAGACCGGAGACCAGAGACCAGAGACCGCAGTCCATGCCAGCTGGGCCGACTGAGCGAGCCAGCTCCGATCAATCAGACCTTAAATGGAAGAATCTGTCATAGCTGCAGACGTTGGTGATGTCATCGTGGTCCTGGTTCAGTCAAAGAGGGTGGCCGGACCCGACTATCACCTGAAGAACATCTGGAGGATCCGATTGTCACCTGGAGAACATCTGGAGGAACCAACCATCACCTGGAGAAGGTCTGGGGGATCTGACTGTCACTTGGAGAGACTTTAAAGTCCTGCTACTGGTCTACAAAGCTCTGAATGGTTCAGGACCTCAGTATCTGGATCCGGTCTTTCATCAGTCCCAGAGTCAGAACCAGACCTGGATCCGGTCTTTCATCAGTTCCAGAGTCAGAACCAGACCTGGATCCGGTCTTTCATCAGCTCCAGAGTCAGAACCAGACCTGGATCCGGTCTTTCATCAGTCCCAGAGTCAGAACCAGACCTGGATCCGGTCTTTCATCAGTTCCAGAGTCAGAACCAGACCTGGATCAGCTGCGTTCAGCTCCTAAGCTCCACACGTCTGGAACAAACTCCCAGAAAGATCAGATCAGCTGAAGCACTCAGTTTATCCAAGAGTCCGGGTCTGGGTCTGTCCAGTCCGGATCTGGGTCTGTCCAGTCCGGATCTGGATCTGGGTCTGTCCAGTCCGGGTCTGGGTCTGTCCAGTCCGGATCTGGATCTGGGTCTGTCCAGTCTGGGTCCGGGTCTGGCTCTGTCCAGTCCGGGTCTGGGTCTGTCCAGTCCGGATCTGGGTCTGTCCAGTCCGGGTCTGGGTCTGTCCAGTCCGGATCTGGGTCTGTCCAGTCCGGATCTGGATCTGGGTCTGTCCAGTCTGGGTCCGGGTCTGGCTCTGTCCAGTCCGGGTCTGGGTCTGTCCAGTCCGGATCTGGGTCTGTCCAGTCCGGGTCCGGATCTGGGTCTGTCCAGTCCGGATCTGGATCTGGGTCTGTCCAGTCTGGGTCTGGGTCTGTCCAGTGCGGATCTGGATCTGGGTCTGTCCAGTCCGGATCTGGATCTGGGTCTGTCCAGTCTGGGTCCGGGTCTGGCTCTGTCCAGTCCGGGTCTGGGTCTGTCCAGTCCGGGTCTGGGTCTGTCCAGTCCGGATCTGGGTCTGTCCAGTCCGGGTCCGGATCTGGGTCTGTCCAGTCCGGATCTGGATCTGGGTCTGTCCAGTCTGGGTCTGGGTCTGTCCAGTGCGGATCTGGATCTGGGTCTGTCCAGTCCGGGTCTGGGTCTGTCCAGTCCGGATCTGGATCTGGGTCTGTCCAGTCCGGGTCTGGGTCTGTCCAGTCCGGGTCCGGATCTGGGTCTGTCCAGTCCGGATCTGGATCTGGGTCTGTCCAGTCTGGATCTGGGTCTGTCCAGTCCGGTCCGGATCTGGGTCTGTCCAGTCCCAGTGTTGCTTTCATGTTTCATGGAAAACACCTGTAATTGTTGTTTACAGGAAATGTGATGTGTAAATAAAGTTGCCTTGAATCAATTTGAAATCATGAAATCTCAGCTCCAGGTAAGTTTGAGTTAGTTGGTTTATTAAATTCATTTTTCAAACAAAATAAAGTTGTAAAAAATAAGAAATGATGATAAATGAAAGAAACAGAACATCATGACATCAACAAAAACAAAACCAAGTTTTTTCCAGCTGATGTTTCCTAAACCCTCCTGATGAAGCAGGAAGAACCGAGAAAGCTGCATTAAAACTGCTGTGATTGGTCAAAGCTGCATTAAGTTGCTTTGATTAGTCAAAGAGATTAAGGTTGCTGGTGTAGGGGATTATCACGCTTACCGGAAGTTCCCGGTATTTTGACACTTCCTCTTCCGGGCCATGTTAACGACAGCCGTTCCTGCTCTGTTATACTGTTTAAATCGGATAAACTCCAAACATACTTAAGTTTTCATTCTAGACTGAAGTGATACTGGATCAAAAGCTGGATCAAAGCGATCGATTCGCCGCGGTGAAGGGCCGAACTTTATAATAAAACACACGTTTGTTTGTCGCCGGTGGGGCACAACACCGGCACTTCACAGCATGCTAGCATTAGCCAGCTAGCGTTTACTGACGTGCTTAACATTGTGCGTCTTAAAACACACAAACATCTGAAAATCGGGTCTGTACCCCCCCGTTTCCAGTGGAACAACTGGGGACTGCCAAGAAAGGAGACGCTTTCAGATGCTTGTGTGTTTTCAGCCGCACAAAGTTAGGCACGTCATCGAGCTGGCTAATGCTAACCTGCTAACACGACTGCGCAGTCTGCCGGCCACAAACAAACGTGTGTCGTTTTATTATAAAGTTCGGTCCTTCACCGCGGCGAATCGGTCGTTTTGATCCACTTCTTCCTCAGCATCACTTCAGTCTGGAATGAAAACTTGGCATTGGCGTTTATCCGATTTACAAAGTTTAACAGAGTAGTAGCTGGCGGACTACTGTTAGCAGGTTAGCACAGCTTGATGACGTGCCTAACTTTGTGCGGCTGAAAACACACAAGCATCTGAAAGCGTCTCCTTTCTTGGCAGTCTCCAGTTGTTCCACTGGAAACGGGGGGGTACAGACCCGATTTTCAGATGTTTGTGTGTTTTAAGACGCACAATGTTAAGCACGTCAGTAAACGCTAGCTGGCTAATGCTAGCATGCTGTGAAGTGCCGGTGTCGTGCCCCACCGGCGACAAACAAACGTGTGTTTTATTATAAAGTTCGGTCCTTCACCGCGGCGAATCGATCGCTTTGATCCAGCTTTTGATCCAGTATCACTTCAGTCTAGAATGAAAACTTAAGTGTGTTTGGAGTTTATCCGATTTAAACAGTATAACAGAGCAGGAACGGCTGTCGTTAACATGGCCCGGAAGAGGAAGTGTCAAAATCCGGGAACTTCCGGTAAGCGTGATAATCCCCTATTGTTTAAAGTTGCATTCAGCTGCTGCAATTGGTCAAATTTAAATGAAAATTGCTGCGATTGGTCAAATTGAAATGAAAGCTGCTGTGATTGGTCAAATTGAAATGAAAGCTGCTGTGATTGGTCAAATTTAAATGAAAATTGCTGTGATTGGTCAAATTGAAATGAAAGTTGCTGTGATTGGTCAAAGTTAGTGAGCATTAGCTTAAATGCATTCTGATTAAAACCAGATTTTTCTTGTTGAAGTTACATAAATAATTTAACCATAAAAGCAGGTTGAGAAAAGCTTTGACGTTTATTCCAGCGTTCCGTCCTCACAGTTGCTGTGAGAACGACCGTTGCTTTGCTTTTATTTTCTTGTATCCGGCTTTAGTTGCTAATTCCTGATTTCCATGTTGCAGCTCCTGATTTTGCGTCTCAGATTTGCTGCTGATCTGTTGCTATTATTTTACCGTAAAACAACCTCATTGCTTTTAAAGCTGGTAAATGACGATGCTACGGTGTCTGACGAGGGACATCATGGCTCCAGTTTAGCCACCAAAAAATCAAGATTCGGGTAAAAATAAAAGAGTCAAACAGCAGAAATCACGACTTCATTCCGTCTTTCAGCCGCTTGTTTTTAATGACTTTAACTTCAACTCACAAACGTTGCATCCAAACTCTGAAGCAGGAAAATCTTTATTTGCGCTTGAATGTGGGTCCCAGCGAACATGTGGCCTCGTCTGGACGGTCCTCCGGGTCGGCGTGTTGGCAGGACGGATCGGCTCAGTCCACGTACGGAACCGCCGCGTTCCGATGAAAACGTGCGTTTATGGAGGCTGGAACATGCGGGTCGGCGTGAAAGCGGCAGCGGTTTGTTTTATTCATGCCGGCGATTTTCCCGCCTTCTTCATGGTCAGAGTCCCGACAAATCTGGGTTCTCACTGCTGGCACGTGTTCTAGGTCAACCAAGCGGACTGCAGAGTTCGGCCAGAAGAAATTAATTCCGAAAATATTTCTACCGGTTATAAAAAATCTCCATGAACAGAAGAACATCTCTAGATAATCACGTTCTAGATAAAAAATAAGATGATAGATGTTCATGGAACTGATGATATGATCAGGTTCTAGATAATCATGTTCTAGATAGAAAAGAAGCCAATAGATGTTCCTGGTACTGATGACGCATCGTTTCTAGATAATCACGTTCTAGAGAAAAAATAAGATGATAGATGTTCCTGGTACTGATGACATGAACATGTTCTAGATAGAAAATAAGATGATAGATGTTCCTGGTACTGATGACAGATCATTTCTAGATAATCATGTTCTAGATAGAAAAGAAGCCAAGAGATGTTCCTGGTACTGATGACATGATCAGGTTCTAGATAATCACGTTCTAGATAGAAAAGAAGCCACTAGATGTTCCTGGTACTGATGACATGATCATGTTCTACATAATCACGTTCTAGATAAAAAAATAAGATGATAGATGTTCATGGAACTGATGATGGATCATTTCTAGATGATCACGTTCTAGATGAAAAGAAGCCAAGAGATGTTCCTGGTACTGATGACGCATCGTTTCTAGATAATCACGTTCTAGAGAAAAAAATAAGATGAAAGATGTTCCTGGTACTGATGACATGAACATGTTCTAGATAATCACGTTCTAGATAAAAAATAAGATGATAGATGTTCATGGAACTGATGACATGAACAGGTTCTAGATAATCACGTACTAAATAGAAAAGAAGCCAATAGATGTTCCTGGTACTGATGACATGAACATGTTCTAGATAATCACGTTCTAGATAGAAAAGAAGCCAAGAGATGTTCCTGGTACTGATGACATGATCAGGTTCTAGATAATCACGTTCTAGATAGAAAAGAAGCCACTAGATGTTCCTGGTACTGATGACATGATCATGTTCTACATAATCACGTTCTAGATAAAAAAATAAGATGATAGATGTTCATGGAACTGATGATGGATCATTTCTAGATAATCACGTTCTAGATAGAAAAGAAGCCAAGAGATGTTCCTGGTACTGATGACGCATCGTTTCTAGATAATCACGTTCTAGAGAAAAAATAAGATGAAAGATGTTCCTGGTACTGATGACATGAACATGTTCTAGATAATCACGTTCTAGATAAAAAATAAGATGATAGATGTTCATGGAACTGATGACATGAACAGGTTCTAGATAATCACGTACTAAATAGAAAAAGCCAATAGATGTTCCTGGTACTGATGACATGAACATGTTCTAGATAATCACGTTCTAGATAGAAAAGAAGCCAATAGATGTTCCTGGTACTGATGACATGATCAGGTTCTAGATAATCACGTTCTAGATAGAAAAGAAGCAAATAGATATTCCTGGTACTGATGACATGATCAGGTTCTAGATAATCACGTTCTAGATAGAAAAGAAGCCGATAGATGTTTCTGGTACTGATGACATGAACAGGTTCTAGATAATCACGTTCTAGATAGAAAAGAAGCCGATAGATGTTCCTGGTACTGATGACATAATCAGGTTCTAGATAATCATGTTCTAGATAGAAAAGAAGCCGATAGATGTTCTTGGTACTGATGACATGATCAGGTTCTACATAATCATGTTCTAGATAGTAAAGAAGCTGAGAGACGTTTCTGGTACTGATGACATGATCAGGTTCTAGATAATCACGTTCTAGATAGAAAAGAAGCCGATAGATGTTCCTGGTACTGATGACATAATCATGTTCTAGATAGAAAAGAAGCCGATAGATGTTCCTGGTACTGATGACATGATCATGTTCTAGATAATCACGTTCTTTTTTTTTTTTTTTTTTTTTTTTTTTTTTTTTTTTTTTTTTTTTTTTTTTTAGATAAAAATAAGATGATAGATGTTCCTGGTACTGATGACGCATCGTTTCTAGATAATCACGTGCTAGATAGTAGAGAAGCCGACAGATGTTCCTGGTACTGATGACATGATCAGGTTCTAGATAATCACGTTCTAGATAGAAAAGAAGCCAATAGATATTCCTGGTACTGATGACATGATCAGGTTCTAGATAATCATGTTCTAGATAGAAAAGAAGCCGATAGATGTTCCTGGTACTGATGACATGATCAGGTTCTAGATAATCACGTTCTGGATAGAAAAGAAGCCAATAGATGTTCCAGGTACTGATGACATGAACATGTTCTAGATAATCATGTACTAGATAGAAAAGAAGCCGATAGATGTTCCTGGTACTGATGACATGATCAGGTTCTAGATAATCACGTTCTAGATAGAAAAGAAGCCAATAGATGTTCCAGGTACTGATGACATAAACATGTTCTAGATAATCATGAACTAGATAGAAAAGAAGCCAATAGATGTTCCTGGTACTGATGACATGAACATGTTCTAGATAATCACATTCTAGATAGAAAAGAAGCCAATAGATGTTCCTGGTACTGATGACATGATCAGGTTCTAGATAATCACGTTCTAGATAGAAAAGAAGCCAATAGATGTTCCTGGTACTGATGACATGATCAGGTTCTAGATAATCACGTTCTAGATAGAAAAGAAGCCAATAGATGTTCCTGGTACTGATGACATGAACATGTTCTAGATAATCACGTTCTAGATAGAAAAGAAGCAAATAGATGTTCCTGGTACTGATGACATGATCAGGTTCTAGATAATCACGTTCTAGATAGAAAAGAAGCCAATAGATGTTCCAGGTACTGATGACATGATCAGGTTCTAGATAATCACGTTCTAGATAGAAAAGAAGCCAATTGATGTTCCTGGTACTGATGACATGAACACGTTCTAGATAATCACGTTCTAGATAGAAAAGAAGCCGATAGATGTTCCTGGTACTGATGACATGATCAGGTTCTACATAATAGCGTTCTAGATAGAAAAGAAGCCGATAGATGTTCCTGGTACTGATGACATGATCAGGTTCTACATAATAGCGTTCTAGATAGAAAAGAAACCGATAGATGTTCCTGGTACTGATGACATGATCAGGTTCTAGATAATCACGTTCTAGATAGAAAAGAAGCCGATAGATGTTCCTGGTACTGATGACATGATCAGGTTCTAGATAATCACGTTCTAGATAGAAAAGAAGCCGATAGATGTTCCTGGTACTGATGAGGGAGTGTTCTAGATATTTCGGTTCTTGATGGAACTCATGATGACGTTTGGTCCGACACAGTCGTAGAAAAGCAAAGATTGTGGATGGAAGGATGACGTAGAAAGACGCGGTCGTAGCACCGTGATGTCACCGGGACGCTTCAGGTGGGCGGGGCTTCCGAGTTTCTTCTTCTCCCTCCATCCATTCCTCCATCTTTCCCTCCATTGTTCCCTCCATCGTTCTCTCCACCCATCCTCCATCTTTCCCTCCAATGTTCCCTCCATCGTTCTCTCCATCTTTCCCTCCATCGTTCCCTCCATCTTTCCGTCCATCGTTCTCTCCATCTTTCTCTCCATCTTTCCCTCCATCGTTCCCTCCATCTTTCCGTCCATCGTTCTCTTTATCTTTCTCTCCATCTTTCCGTCCATCGTTCTCTCCATCTTTCTCTCCATCTTTCCCTCCATCGTTCTCTCCATCTTTCCCTCCATCGTTCTCTCCATCTTTCTCTCCATCGTTCTCTCCATCTTTCTCTCCATCTTTCCGTCCATCGTTCTCTCCATCTTTCTCTCCATCTTTCCCTTCATCGTTCTCTCCATCTTTCTCTCCACCCATCCTCCATCTCTCACCATCTTGCGGTCTAAAACCAGATCAGATCCAGGGTTCTGGTCCAGAGACGTTGGGCTGGTCTCAGGTTTCTCATCGGTCCTTAAACAACAGTGTAATATTAGCCATGCCCCCCCCCCCCCCCCCCCCCCCGGCATTGATTACATAACATGAACCGTACATCCGTGTAAACTGTCCGGTTACAGAGTGACATGAATCTGAAATGAAGCGTCACCGTTGGACGTGTCCGTCCGCCTCCTCGTGTCCTTGTTTACATGTTTGTGCATGCTTGTTTACGCGTGGAAGTGTCTGCAGGGGGGGGGGGTCAGTTGTGGCCCTTGAAGCAGTAAACTCCGTACAGCTTGTGCTTCTTGTCGGGGAAGCCGGCGAAGCGCACGGCGGCCTCGGTGGGGCTGCAGCGGCGGCGGGGGCGGGCCACCGGGTAGCGCACGCTGCCGTCCGCCAGCCAGCCGGCGTCGCAGCGGTCGTAGCCCAGCAGCTTCCAGGCGGCGAACATCTGGCCCACCTTCGCGATCTGGGCGCCGTCTTTTCGGCACGCCCCCACCGCCTCGTCGTAGGTCAGCTTGGACGGCTGGATCAGGTAGTAGAAACGGCCTGGAACCCAAGGAGGACACGGAGATCAGGTTAGAAAGGAAAACAGCGTGAATGTGTTCTGCTGGATTCTCTGGGACCTGCGGAAACCTGGAAACGGGAGGACCACAGATGAAGTCACGTGGAGAATGAGAAGCTGGAATGAGGCAGCAATCATGCCGTCACCGTGGGAGGGGGAGCAGATCAGTCCGATGTCTGCTTGGGTTAAAAACTGATTAAAGTTGGTATTTCAGCTGGATGCTCGGGTCCAGAGGCTTCTGGGAGAGAAAATCCAGGTCAGACAGCTATGAAAGTCACATTGAGCGAGGGAGGGGGCATCGTGCTACGTTTTGATATTAAAATGATGCCTGTACTACAAAAAATGCAGTAGCAGGTTAAAAATGTACTTTTCCAGTCAACTTCAGCCCCGAGCGTTCCTCAGCTCATAAAGCTGAAGGTCACTGAGACTACAGCACATTAGTACAGTCAGTACACACTACAGTACACACAACAGTACACACTACAGTATACACAACAGTACACACAACAGTACACACTACAGTATACACAACAGTACACACAACAGTACACACTACAGTATACACAACAGTACACACAACAGTACACACTACAGTACACACAACAGTACACACTACAGTACACACAACAGTACACACTACAGTATACACAACAGTACACACTACAGTACACACTACAGTATACACAACAGTACACACAACAGTACACACTACAGTACACACAACAGTACACACAACAGTACACACTACAGTACACACAACAGTACACACTACAGTATACACAACAGTACACACTACAGTACACACTACAGTACACACTACAGTATACACAACAGTACACACAACAGTAGTATGCACTACAGTCCATCTGGGGGTCAGGTTCTCACAAACCAGCTGAGATTTCTGTGGTCTGACCAATAGCAGAACAAACATAAGTCAGTAGATTCAGTGCAGTCAGTACACAGTTTGGTGTACTGACTGTTTGGTCTGAACACACATTAAGCTTAAGTACATGCAGACTGTGAATCTGATTCTGACTCTTACTTTGACTCTGATTCTGATTCTGACTCTAACTCTGATTTTAATTCTGACTCTGACTCTGACTGATTCTGACTGAGTCTGAGTCTGATTCTGACTCTGATTCTGATTCTGACTCTGATTCTGACTCCCTGATTCTGACTCTGACTCTGACTTTGATTCTGACTCTGACTCTGATTCTGACTCTGATTCTGACTGATTTTAATTCTGACTGACTCTTACTTTGATTCTGACTCTGACTCTAATTCTGACTCTGACTCTAATTCTGACTGATTCTGACTCTGAGTCTGATTCTGACTCTGATTCTGATTCTGACTCTGATTCTGACTCCCTGATTCTGACTCTGACTCTGACTCTGATTCTGACTCTGATTTTAATTCTGACTCTGACTCTGACTCTAATTCTGACTGACTCTGACTCTGACTCTGACTCTGACTCTGATTCCGACTGTGTCCGATTCTGACTCTGATTCTGATTCTGACTCTGATTCTGACTTGCTGATTCTCATTTTTACTCTGACTTTGATTCTGACTCTGACTCTGATTCTGACTGAGTCTGATTCTGATTCTGATTTTGATTCTAACTCTGACTCGGACTCTGATTCTGACTCTGACTCCCTGATTCTGACTCTGACTCATACTCTGATTCTGACTCTGATTCTAATTCTGATTCTGACTCTGACTCTGACTCTGATTTTAATTCTGTTTCTGACTGACTCTGACTCTAATTCTGACTGATTCTGACTCTGACTCTGATTCTGACTCTGACTCTGATTCTGACTCTGATTCTGACTCCCTGATTCTGACTCTGACTCTGATTCTGACTGAGTCTGATTCTGATTCTGACTCTGATTCTGATTCTGACTCTGACTCTGATTCTGACTGAGGCTGATTCTGATTCTGATTCTGATTCTGATTTTGATTCTGACTCTGATTCTGACACGGACTCTGATTCTGACTCTGACTCCCTGATTCTGATTCTGACTCTAACTCTGATTCTGACTCTCATTTTGATTCTGACTGATTTTGATTCTGACTCCTGATTCTGACTCTGACTCATATTCTGATTCTGACTCTGATTCTAATTCTGATTCAGACACTGACTCTGATTCTACTTCTCATTTTGATTCTGACTGATTCTGATTCTGACTTGATTCTGACTACCTGATTCTGACTCTGACTCTGACTTTGATTCTGATTCTGACTCTCATTCTGATTCTGACTCTGACTCTGATTCTGAATCTGACTTGATTCTCTGATTCAGACTCCGACACTGATTCTGACTGGACTCTGATTCTGATTCCGATTCTGACTAATTCTTATTCTGACTGAATCTGATTCTGACTCTCATTCTGATTCTGACTCTGACTCTGATTTTGATTCTGTTTCTGATTCTGACTCTAATTCTGACACTGATTTTGACTCTGACTCTTATTCTTTCTCTGACTCTGATTCTGATTCTGATTCTGACTCTGATTCTGATTCTGACTCTGACTCTGATTCTGACTCTGACTCTGATTCTGCCTCTGATTCTGACTGTGACTGTGACTCTGATTCTGATTCTGACTCTCATTCTTTCTCTGACTCTGACTCTGATTCTGACTCTGACTCTGATTCTGATTCTGACTCTGACTCTGATTCTTTCTCTGACTCTGGTTCTGATTCTGATTTTGACTCTGACTCTGACCCCTAATCTTTCTATGACTCTGACTCTGATTCTGATTCTGACTCTGATTCTGACTCTGACTCTGATTCTGACTCTGATTCTGACTCTGATTCTGACTCTGATTCTGACTCTGACTGTGACTCTGATTCTGACTCTGACTCTCATTCTTTCTCTGACTCTGATTCTGACTGAGTCTGACTCTGACTGTGACTCTGATTCTGATTCTGACTCTGACTGTCATTCTTTCTTTTGACTCTGATTCTGATTCTGATTTTGACTCTGACCATCATTCTTTCTCTGACTCTCTGATTCTGACTTCTGACTCTGACTGACTCTGATTCTGACTTACTCTGATTCCGACTCTGACTCTCATTCTGAGTGACTGACTTTTGATTCTGACTCTGACTCTCATTTTTTCTCTGACTCTGACTCTGATTCTGACTCTGACTCTAATTCTTATTCTGACTCTGATTCTGACTGACTCTCATTCAGACTCTGACTCTGATTCTTATTCTGATTCTGACTCTGACTCTGATTATTTTGACTCTGACTCTCATTTTTACTCTGATTCTGACTCTGATTCTGACTCTTACTCTCATTTTTACTCTGACTTTGACTTCCTGATTTTGACTTCTGACTCTGATTATTTTGACTCTGACTCTCATTTTTACTCTGACTCTGACTCCCTGATTCTGACTCTGATCATTTTGACTCTGACTCTCATTTTTACTCTGATTCTGACTCTGACTGATAATTTTGACTCTGACTCTCATTTTTACTCTGATTCTGACTCTGATTCTGACTCTGACTCTCATTTTAACTCTGACTCTGACTCCCTGATTCAGAGTCTGACTCTGATTATCATTCTGACTCTGACTCTCATTTTTACTCTGACTCTGATTCTGACTCTGACTCTGATTATCATTCTGACTCTTATTCTGACTCTGATTCTGACTCTGACTGATTCTGATTCTGACTCTGACTCTCATTTCTACTCTGACTCTGACTCTGCGTTCCTCACCTTTGTGGAAGGAGGTGAAGCAGAACACATCGTAGTGGTTCTTGTCTTTGTCCCGGAGGCCGTAGTTCCGGATGCCGGGAACGGTGTTCTTCCCCCCGCAGGGCTCCCGGGGGGCGGTAATGGGATACTGGACCGACCCGTCGCTCAGCCAGCCGGCATTGCACCAGTCCATCCCTCCTCGCCACGCGTCGTACAGCTGGTCGAAGGACGCCACGATGGCGTCCTGGTCCCGACACGCCCGCTCCGCGTCGTAGAAGTTGAGGTTGTAGCGGCCCAGGCGGGGGAAGTAGGGGAAGACCACGCCTTGGAGGGGGGAAACAGCGCTGCAGTTAGCAGATGAACGCAGGAGGCCCATTCTACACAAACATCCATGTTTCTGTCCCTCAGCTGGAGAGAAATATTACTCTTGAAAAAATGGTTTTATTCAAATTTTTAATTTTTAAACTTAATTAGAATTTTCTTATTTTCAAATTTCAAATGATAAATTTTGAATTAAGTTCAGTATATGATGTAAATGAGATATTAAAACTAAATTTCAAGTAATATTAGGAAAAAATATTTTAAAAGTAGTCGTCCCCCTACAGTGGTGTCACCATGCAACAAAAGTCTTTAATTTTGGAAAAGGAAATCACACTGATGACATCACTCGACTCCCTCTGAGGAAGGCCGTGTAGGAACATCGTCCCGTTTGTCAGGATTTTCTGTGACGTGGCTGCTGTTTCAGACTTTATCTGCAAATTAACTGAATTCAAATGTGTCAAATGAGCAGATCATGACTCACGTGTGATGTCATGCTCCTGCAGCAGCTGTTCTGTAAAACTGTTTCCATCATGAGAATCAGTAAATCAGTGATAAATCAGCATCTTCTGTCTCTGTTACTGAGCTTTTCCTCATATTCATTCATAAACTTCATCATATTTCACATAATAATAATTTTACAAACATAAATTTAGCTTTATTCATAAGTTCAGATTTTCGGGACGGCATCCTTCAATGTTCATTCCAGATTTTTCATTATTTTCATCTTTGTAGCAAAATCATGGCTGCACACATGAATAAAAGTCTTTCAGTCCCACTTTTAACAAACCTGAACACATTTATGAAACTCCGTCTCCTGAATCTTTTACATTATTATAATTCTTCTCCATCTCTGACTACATGTGCTGAAGAGACTCAGACAGAAGATTTTATCAAAACCTTCATTTATGCAAAAAGTTCAGTAACACCAGAGACAGAAACGCAGCTCATGTGCTTTTTACAGGGAGTGCAGAGAAGAATTATTAGGCAAATGAGTATTCTGACCACATCATCCTCTTTATGCATGTTGTCTTACTCCAAGCTGTATCGGCCGAAAGCTACTACCAATTAAGCATATCAGGTGATGTGCATCTCTGTAATGAGAAGGGGTGTGGCCTAATGACATCATCACCCTATATCAGGTTTATTAGGCAAACAGAATTATTAGGCAACTTCCTTTCCTTTGGTAAAATGGGTCATAGAGGGACTTGACAGGCTCTGAAAAGTCAAAAATAGTGAGATATCTTGCAGAGGGATGCAGCACTCTTAAAATGTCCAAGCTTCTGAAGCGTGATCATCCAACAATCAAGCGTTTCATTCAAAATAGTCAACAGGGTCACAAGAAACGTGGAAAAACCAAGGCGCAAAATAACTGCCCATGAACTGAGAAAAGTCAAGCGTGCAGCTGCCAAGATGCCACTTGCCAGCAGTTTTGCCATATTTCAGAGCTGCAACATCACTGGAGTGCCCAAAAGCACAAGGTGTGCAATACTCAGAGACATGGCCAAGGTAAGAAAGGCTGAAAAACCACCACCACTGAACAAGACACACAAGCTGAAACGTCAAGACTGGGCCAAGAAATATCTCAGACTGATGTTTCTAAGGTTTTATGGACTGATGAAATGAGAGTGAGTCTGGATGGGCCAGATGGATGGGCCCGTGGCTGGATCGGTGAAGGCCAGAGAGCTCCAGTCCCACTCAGACGCCAGCAAGGTGGAGGTGGGGTACTGGTATGGGCCAGATGGATGGGCCCGTGGCTGGATCGGTAAAGGCCAGAGAGCTCCAGTCCCACTCAGACGCCAGCAAGGTGGAGGTGGGGTACTGGCATGGGCCAGATGGATGGGCCCGTGGCTGGATTGGTAAAGGCCAGAGAGCTCCAGTCCCACTCAGACGCCAGCAAGGTGGAGGTGGGGTACTGGTATGGGCCAGATGGATGGGCCCGTGGCTGGATCAGTAAAGGCCAGAGAGCTCCAGTCCCACTCAGACGCCAGCAAGGTGGAGGTGGGGTACTGGTATGGGCCAGATGGATGGGCCCGTGGCTGGATCGGTAAAGGCCAGAGAGCTCCAGTCCCACTCAGACGCCAGCAAGGTGGAGGTGGGGTACTGGTATGGGCCAGATGGATGGGCCCGTGGCTGGATCGGTAAAGGCCAGAGAGATCCAGTCCCACTCAGACGCCAGCAAGGTGGAGGTGGGGTACTGGTATGGGCCAGATGGATGGGCCCGTGGCTGGATCAGTAAAGGCCAGAGAGCTCCAGTCCCACTCAGACGCCAGCAAGGTGGAGGTGGGGTACTGGTATGGGCCAGATGGATGGGCCCGTGGCTGGATCGGTAAAGGCCAGAGAGCTCCAGTCCCACTCAGACGCCAGCAAGGTGGAGGTGGGGTACTGGTATGGGCCAGATGGATGGGCCCGTGGCTGGATCGGTAAAGGCCAGAGAGCTCCAGTCCCACTCAGACGCCAGCAAGGTGGAGGTGGGGTACTGGTAGGGGCCAGATGGATGGGCCCGTGGCTGGATCGGTAAAGGCCAGAGAGCTCCAGTCCCACTCAGACGCCAGCAAGGTGGAGGTGGGGTACTGGTATGGGCCAGATGGATGGGCCCGTGGCTGGATCGGTAAAGGCCAGAGAGCTCCAGTCCCACTCAGACGCCAGCAAGGTGGAGGTGGGGTACTGGTATGGGCTGGTATCATCAAAGATGAGCTTGTGGGGCCTTTTCGGGTTGAGGATGGAGTCCAGCTCAACTCCCAGTCCTACTGCCAGTTTCTGGAAGACACCTTCTTCAAGCAGTGGTACAGGAAGAAGTCCATCCTTCAAGAAAAACCTGATTTTCATGCAGGACAATGCTCCATCACACGCATCCAAGTACTCCACAGCGTGGCTGCAAGAAAGGGTCTAAAAGAAGAAAACTAATGACATGGCCTCCTTGTTCACCTGATCTGAACCCCATAGAGAACCTGTGGTCCCTCATCAAATGTGAGATTTACAAGGAGGGAAAACAGTCCACCTCTCTGAACAGTGTCTGGGAGGCTGTGGTTGCTGCTGCTGCAATGTTGATGCTGAACAGATCAAAACACTGACAGGATCCATGGATGGCAGCTTTGGAGTGTCCTTGCAAAGAAAGGTGGCTATATTGCTCCCTGATTTGTTTTTGAATGTCAGAAATGTATATTTGTGAATGTTGAGCTGTTATATTGGTTTCCCTGGTGAAAATAAATCATTGAAATGGGAATATATTTGTTTATTGTTAAGCTGCCTAATAATTCTGTTTACCTAATAAACCTGATATAGGGTGATGATGTCATTAGACCACACCCCTTCTCATTACAGAAATGCACATCACCTGATATGCTTAATTGGTAGTAGCTTTGGGCCGATACAGCTTGGAGCAAGACAACATGCATAAAGAGGATGATGTGGTCAGAATACTCATTTGCCTAATAATTCTGCACTACCTGTAGAAAAATGTACAAAAAATACAAAATCAATTTTATGTGTCATAAAGTCAACAACTTCTGTAACACTGTAGTCCAAGTTTAGATGTGAAAAAAGAAAATGACATTTTTCCATCCCCCAAAAGCGGACGTTTCTGTAGAATGACCCTGGACCCCGTTTAACCTGATCACCACTGCTCCCCTGTCAGCCCGCGCTGCTGCTTCCAGGATGAAGCTCCTGACTTTCCCTGCAGCTGCAGCTAAATTTGGCTAAACAACACGTTCCTGTTTCCCCCCTCTAGAACCACCCCCCCCCCCCCCCATCCCTCCCTTACCTCTTCCTCAGCACTCACCCCGGGAGCCCTCAGCACCCCACCCCGCTTCTTTTCCACATCTAAGGAGACGAAGGACGACCCCCGCCCCACCCCCCCCCCCCCCGCCCACCTCCCCCTACTATAATCCGCAGTAGCCCTCGACGGGACCCGTAACGACCAGGACAGCGGCAAGGGGGGAGAGCCCGGAAAAAACACCCGTGCAAAGAAACTCCCGTAGCCCGGTTAAAAAAAACAAGGACAAAAACACCCCCCCCCAGCAGCGAACCAAAAAAAAGGGACGAATTTCCCCACACCGCCGTTAAAATAACAAAGACTGACGAAAGCGATAATTAGCACAACTTAGCTCAAAGTATCACTGTGGCTGCATCTATCCAAGCCCAAAATGGCTTCATTTATTTAGTTATATTAAAAACAAAATTTTTTTTTTTTTTTTTTTTTTTTTTTTTTTTTTTTTTTTTTTTTTTTTTTTTTTTTTACTTGTCCTGTCCAGCATTGAAGCAAGCAGAATGGAAATCTGATTGCTTTATTCTGTTGAACAGTTTTGCTTTATCAAGCGGAGCTTTATGAACATAAGGCTCCACTTGATATCATGTTTATTCATTTTATTTCTTTATTTAAACATTTGTCTATTACACCATTCCATTTCATACTGCTGGGCCTGACAAGGGAGAAATGAAAGTGAATAGAGGTAATGATAGAAAGTGAAACAGAGAGAGAGGAGTAAGGAAGAGGAAGAGAGAGAGAAGAGAAAACATGAATCCACTTACACAGTTCACTGGTACATCTGTACCGCGATCCCTAAACAACCAAGGTCTCTGTTGGAAAACAAAACAAGCAATCCCCTACAGGAGTACCTGCAGGTGGCTTAAATATCCTCAGATCATACAAACACACGCAGAACTACGCAGAGAAGAGGTACAACCTAGTCAGCGCAATGGGAAGTAGAGAAGAGGTACAACCTAGTCATCGCAATGGGAAGTAAAGAAGAGGTACGACCTAGTCATCGCAATGGGAAGCAGTGTCACAGTGTCAACATGCATAATAAAGGGTGCTCCGTGGTGATACAGTCATGCAGATGCAGCCTCGTCTCTGCAAGGAGGAGGAAGCCCGCAAGGCTCGCGACCCAGGCCCCCAGCAGCCACCCAGAGGCCCAGATCCCAGCTACCCCCCCCAAAGAGCGGACATGCATCCCCCGAAGGGCGGCAAAAGCGGCCCCAGCCGGAGCCCCCGCAGTCTGGAGGCCCAGGCCCCAGCGGACCAAGACCAGCAGCTGCCGACCCCACCGGGCGCCGGGCGTCCCCCGGAGCGGAGACAGCGCCGGGCCCAGGGCCCAAGCGCCCAGGAGCAGCCACCCCCCCCCCCCCCCCGACCCGGGCGGCCCAACCGAAACCCAGGAGGACCGGACCCCCCAGACGACGCCCCCCAGGGCAGGCCAGCCCCCACCCCAAAGTCCCTGATACACCTGACACCAGGGCGCCACCACCTCTCCCACCCCCTACCCCGCCACCACGCTCACACACACACTCCCCACACACCTACCCCAACACTGGGGCTGAAAGATATACCGTCACCGCCCCCACATCGAGACACAGGCACCCAAGACATCAATACCGCAAGAGCAACCACATACAAGATACAGATCCCCCTGCGCCCGCCCCGCACAAAAACCCCGGAAGCCACAAACAAAACCGCACCCCCCACCAAAGCGCCCGGCCCCCAACCAACCCGCAGCCACACCGCACCGCACCGACACCAAGATGCCCGGCACGAATACCGAGGTACGAACCTCCGCCCACACCGCCCAGCCCTACCCAACACCTCCGTGTACCCCCCCCCACACACGCATACACCCACCCACTCCGCTCTCTGACCTTACATACCCACACTCACTCCTCTCTCCACCCCCAACACTCTCCTCCCTCTACCGTCCACACCTACCCCCACCTCCTCATACCCTCTAACACACACATGCACTCCCCCCACATAACTGCACCAACCCCCTCCCCACCCCCCCACCACACATACGCCCCCACCTCCCTATACCCCCAATACCCCATACAGTCCCCCCTTACATGTCCAGCCCCGCCCATCCCTCTGACCTATCACACTCCCGCCCTTCCTTCCTTCAGCCCCTCACGACCATCCCTACTAGACACTCACGAGCATGCCACTCCTTCCTCCATCCCCCTTTCCTTCAACCACTTACCCACATCTCCTCCCTCTTCCAGCCCAAGTTCCTCCCTCCCACATTTCCTCCTTCACACTCTCATTCATTATTCTCACATACCCACCTCTCTCTTGCCCATGCCCTCGTGCCTCCTGAGTGGTAGCTCGGGCCGGGGAAGGAGCCGCGAGTTCCAAGCCCCCAACACGTTCCCCCCACCACCACCCCCCCCATCCCCCACCCCCGGACGCAGCAGGCCAGGCGTCCCCCAGGCCAGCAGATCCCCCGCAATGCAGCCAGCCTTAACCACTGGCGCGTGAAGTAGCCACTGTCCCCCCTCCCCCAGTAGCGCCCGGGAGACCGGGGTATGAAAGGACCCTGTCCCCCCCCCACCCCCCCACTCATGACTGTGTGTGTAAGATGTGTGTTGTTTGCAGTTAAAACTAAGGGGCAGTGCCAAGTCATGCCGGGAGTGGGGTCGCGTAGGGGGCATGTCCCCCCAACCGGCCCCTCCCTCCTACCACACACTATATGGCCCGCCCCTCAGAAGTGGTTGTGAGCTGTTGTTATTTTATGTGTTTAGGTGTCTAAGTGTGGTTAAAACTGGGGAGCAGGCTGCCTCTAGACGTGGCAAGCAAAGGCACTTTGGTGCCCTCCCTCACCACGCCCGCTTGACACGCTCCCTCCCCAAAACCCTACGTGTGTGTGTGTGAGGTAGAGCAGGGGGGGGGGGGTCTTGGGAAGGGAGACCAGGGGGTATGAATTCCCCCCTGGAAGAAGAGCCGTTACCGGCATTAGGTACCCCTGCCTCCCGGGATCCCCCAGGGCAGAAAGGGCAGGCATGGCCGCCCCCACGGCCCGGCGTCCGGCGTCCAGCACAGAGGGGCCAGCCTCAGCCCCTGGGGCGCTCGACCACGCCAGGCCAGGGAGGGGGAAAAGGGACGGAAGCGGAAAGGGTCGGCGGAGGGGCCAGAGTCACCGGCCCAACATCCCCAGGCCTCGCAAACCCCCCAAGAGGCACGCAGAGCTGCTATTTTTTTTTTTTTTTTTTTTTTTCTTTTTCTCCCCCTTTCCTCCCCCCCCCCCCCCCCCCCCCCAACCTGACACGCACAAACCCCACCAATGCACCACCACCCCCGCACCCAAACACCCATCATCCATGCACCCCCACCCACCCACCCATCTCCACACCCCCCCACAGGCAGCCACACACACACACAACCGCATTCACGCCCCCTCCAGTCACACACCCACCTACACATGCCTACCAATGACGGGGACCGCGGGGCCACCAGCCCCCCCACGCCACAAGTCCACCGCCCCCAGCCCCCGGACCACGCGAGACCAACCCGTACGAGACCACCAGCGCAGGCCAGCCCCAACCGACACAGCGGCCAGGCGGGACAGGCACCCGGCGTGGAAAAGACCCGGCCACCCCGCAACCCCCCACCTCCACACACTAGAGCTGAACGATATGGACAAACCCCACACCCCGACAGCCACGCGAGACACCCCAACATCGATACGACACGACATGGCCACGGGTCCGCCGAAAACCAAGCACCCCGGCGGAAAGCGCAGCTCCGTCCGCGACCCCCAGAGCCCCACACGCAGGACAAGCACAGGGGAAATCCACACTCCCCCCACACGGCGCCGCTCCCGCGACACCAACATCCCGGATGCCCACATCCCGACACAGACACGACAACGATACACCCCCCAGCCCCACCACACACACACCCCCACCAGCACACACACCCGCACGCACACAGCAGAGGCGCCCCGGCGCAGTGACCAGACGTCACCTGTCGTGAGGACCGGCCAAATCCAGAGGAGGCACGCCCCGCCGGCCCGCCCCCCAGCGCCAAGCCGGTCCCCCGGCCCCGGAGGCAGGGGCCACTCTGAGCGTCCTGGGGGCCCAGGGGCTCCCCGCCCCCCCCGCCCCCGGACGACCCCGGCCACCCGGCGCCAGTCGACAGCCACCGGCCAGGGCCCCACCAGCGACCCGCCCACCGCCGCAGAGCAGCCCCAACCGGCTGACCCTCATGCCCCCCATCGGGCTGGATACAGCCCCCGCCCCAGCGGCGAGGCAGCCCAGACCCCCCCCCCAAGTCAACCGCCAGGGATCCATAGCCATCAAGCACTCGCCGGCACCCAACCCCCCACCATCGCCGAGGCCGCTCTCCTACACCAACGTTAAGTGATGGAGCTAATCACAGGGGACCAGAGGGGAGTGGAATTCATCTAACTGGTTCTTAGAGGAGGCAGACATCATCTCACCACTTTCTTGGTCTACTAAGAGATTCCTAAACTGGCTAATGCCTAGATTATTTTGGATTTCCAGTTTACCAAGATAGTTTTCTTTGCAATACATAATACAGTAAGTATCATATGTGCATAATTGGTTACCGTATTGATCTCATCCAAGTCCCCAGTAAACACAGTGTGGGGCTTGCAGGGAAGTTACACCTGAGCCACGCTGACAGGTCATCGCATGCCTGAAGCCAAAACCTCTGGACAGAATTAGACCACAGACCACAAGACGTGAAGATAATTGTCTATTGTATTCTCATTTGCAGTGCAAACAAATATTTGAAGGTGACAGACCCATCTTGAACATCCTCTGTCCTGTATGTACTCTGTGTAAAACCTTGAATTATCTAGCTGTATATTTGAGTTTTTAGTCATTAGGAACGTGTTTTTAAACATATCTGTGTCCATGTGTTTTGGTTAAGGGTTCTGGACAAGTCAGCCTCCCACTTCGAAGTTGGAAGGGGAATTGAATCATCCAGTTTTAATAATAATCTATATATTTTCGACAGTAGTTTGGGGATAGAGAGATTCAAGAATTCTGCTACCCTGACCGGAGTCTGCAAGATCAGTTGGTTAGAGGTATATTTTT
>JALJCO010007509.1:0-45282 GCA_023101725.1 Atherinomorus stipes | reverse complement strand
TAGTTACGTATTGCTATAGCCCTTTGAAATGCAGCATCTCATTTTCAGGGGGGTTCTCAACACAGACAAACAAGAATACAAATATACTAAGCCAATAACAATACACCATTCACATCAACAGACAAAAGCTCTCCATATCAAATCACCCTGCTATAAACTTCCCCCCAGGTACAAATGGACTGAAACACATGTACCAATGCCTCTTATGCACAGCTCCACTACTTCCTGAACTTAAGGTATGATTACATTAAAGCTACATTTAGTTTGATTGCTTAAATATGAAGGGAAGACTTCTTAGATGTTGATGGACTAAATATTCTAGTTGAAAACCTTCATCCATTCCATAGTGGGATGTGTTGAGAACAAATAACACCAGAATGATCAATGGAAAGTATAATTATTAAGGATTCAGGCTCAAACTCCAAATAAAAGTGAAAAGATCAGATCACAGACGAAACCAACTTCCAGGGAAATTCCTTCAGACAGCCTGTTTAGGTGTGTGGCCTTTACGTGTCGGTAGGACATCCACATTTCGGCACGATGAGACCACAGAAGTTCTCCTGAGGAATCTCCTCACAGAGTCAGTTTATGGCAAACACTCTTATTGAGCTTTTTTTTAACAGTTGCTTCTGTTTTCTGGATGGCATCTAAGGCTCAAACAGGAATGGAAAGTTTGAGTTACCCTAGGAAAAGAAAAGAAAAACAGATAATCACACATACAATCACACATGGAAAATTTAGTGTTAGTATTCATGTAATATGTAAAGACTAATCACACCTCATCAGGACCAGTTGTGTCACCACGAGGTTTGGGAGGAATTGTAGTGGACTCTTTCTGTGTGCCAGCAGGCCATGTCTAACATAGATCACAGACAATAAAACACAGAAGTCAGAAAAAGTAATGCAAATTCTCCCTTGCATTTTGTAGATTCAATTACAAAAAGAGAGAGAGGAAAAAACTTACCTTCTCTGTCTGCAGCTTTGGCTTGAAACCCTGCTGTATGCATAAAATTAGATGACAACAAAATTAAATTGATACATACTGTGTATTCATATCAAATGATATCAAAAAGAAATATGAAAAAATAATGTAAGCATCAGTCACACAACATAACTCAACAGCATCAAAGTTTGCTGAGACGACAGTGAAGTCAGGATGGCAGACAGCTGTCATTGCCACACACACACCACATCCACACCTCATATTTAAATCCTGCCTTTGAGTCATCATTGTTTATAGAAGCTCTAACATTAATTAAAAGTGGCACAGATGCTTAACAGAAACTCTCTGTTATTAATCCATTGAAATCTTTTGGCTAGAGTGAATATTTTTGCTGTGAGTTTGCTTTACTTTGATCACTTAACTTTCTGTGTTAGCCTCTAAAAGCAAGTTTCTGTTTAAATGTCTTTTTTCTAATGCAATGTAATTAAAGGATCAATATCTGTCAGGTTTTATTTGTTTTGTTTCTTTTTTGTTTTTGTCTTTTTTATATAAATAAACACAGAGAACCTAAGAAATGTTTGCCTTACTTCAGGTTATTTTTTTGTGTCTGACCTGCAGTGGGAGCTGTGGTCTCTGTGTGGTTCTCTCCAGGTTCTGCTGTCCATTGTTAGGCTGCAGCCCTGCAGTGTTCCTCTGCTGGGGATAGTAAGGGAAGGCCTGTGGATGACAGAAACCATCAAACAGTGATGACTAAACAAACATGTTGGCATTGGTGAGCGGGTTAGATTGTTGGACTTCATACCTGCTGCCTGTGAAGCAATTCCAAAAGCCGGTAGAGAAGGTTTGGATGCATCTGAAGAAGATTTATAGTTATCCTTATGATTAAGAGGAGTCTTGCAATAGTTGTAGTATCACATTGTAATTATCTGATCTTATCATTTTCTATTTTTTTTTTTTTTTTTTACCTGCATGGGGTTTTGTGCGTCCTGCAGGACATTAGGATTGTTGGGGTCCTGTGGAGGTCCAGGTAGTTCTTGCTGGCCGTTGGGAACAAACACAGGTGGAAGCTGGTTGCCCTGGTTAGGGAGCAACAGCTGTGGCACCTGAGGCCCATAACCAACTTGAGGAATCATATTCATCACCTGTGGGTTGAACAGTACCTCATACTGGGGTAATATTGAAGAGGCCTAAAGAGGAAGCGTGCATATTTGTCAATTTCTATATTTTCCCAAGCAAACACGTAAAAGAAATACAGACAGCTGAAGTCTTCAGCAAGTTTTTTTTACAGTCCTTACCTGAGGTTGTCCAAGAGTTGCGATAGTTAATCTATTTAATCCCAGGATCTAAACACAAAATATGGTTGCATGAGGAGATCAATATCATTTTACAATGATAATTTCAATTTCAGCAGAAGGCATCCAGCAGATATAAAAGCTAAAGCAAAGATTTACCTCATTGCTATTGCTTGCAATAATTCCAACCTGAATCTATAAAAAAAAACATTAAAAGTGATTTATCTACAATATCAGATGACACACAAATGTACATGTGTGTGAAAAGGTATGAAGATATAGCTTACTGGCAAAGCAAAACTTGTCCTTAAGACACAAATCAACAGAAAGGCTGTTTGCTGCTTCATGGTGTCCTGCAGTAAGTAAAACATGTCATCATTTCACATAATTTGCATTAACTTTATCATATCTGAGCTTTTTCTTAGAAAGACCAGAGAAAATTCACTAACAAAATAAGCTTTACAAGTTCAGCTCACCGTTTCTCTTCTCTCTTTCCCTTCCTGTTTCTGCCTCTTCACCTTGTCACAGGCCTTTTAAATTCTCTGTGTGCAGGTTGTTATAGTCTACCAACAACTCATCCAGACAATATGTGGTCAGAGTGACAGACATTTCTTGTGGTAACGGACCCAGACACTGACAACACAGGACTGGTAAGTATGTCATTAAGTGTAAGTCATGTCTCTAAACAACATGTCATACTGTCTGTCAAGTTGTTCACAAGTCTGAAGGTTGTTAATCTAAAACTGTACATGTTCCATAATCACCATATCATCACTGTTCTTTTGTTTGTAGTCAGAATACTTTACTGTTGGTAGAACTTTTACAACACACTTCCAATATGATTCCTAATATAAAGTTTGGGTGCGTTTGATAACACTTTAGTGTATAATTACGAGACATTGTGGTCAACAAGAATTTCAGCATGTCATGAGAAAAAAGAAGAAAAAAAACAGGAGCAGGCCGCTTGTGATCAGACATTTGTCACAGGCTGTTCATCATACCCAGACTGACAATAATTAGCAAAGCATCCATGCAAATGGTTGGCTGTTGGTCTGAAAATGATGAGTGAACAACGTGGAAAACTTGCAACAGAGGTGTTGAACTGATTGTGTAATTCAGATGTGCATGAAATGGATGCACATCTGAATAATGGGTTTAGAAATATTTTCATTTTCCATTTTTCACAAGGAATTAGCCATGATTGAAATAACAGGAAACCTTACATTTATTTGTGGCCATGATGAGCTTTTTAAATTGATTATTTTACACATGTCATACTGTAAGACCAGTAAACGAGCTACTGGAGCCCCTTTACTTAAGTACCCATTATTTAACGATACCCATTTACTGTACTTAAGTTCCCACGTTTTGGTTGTTTCAGTCCCATCTCAAATGAATTCAGTTGTTTTTTTTGTTTGTTTGTTTGTTTTTGTTTTTAATTTGGTGGTTTGTTTTTCTCCTAGTTTTCATATGATTATGCAAAAGAACAACGCAGAAGTAGAATTTTGGTGGTGTCTGGTTTATGCTCAGTTGTGGTGGGAGATGTGAGGCAACAGCGGACTGTGCGCCTTAGAAAGAGAAATACTACATACTCTATAATGTAACTGTATTGAATAGTCTGTCTCTCTTTAGATGGAGTAAAGTGATGGCAAAACTATGAAAACATGTATCCTGTTTACTTAAGTGTGTGGGATGGTACTTGATGCTGAGATCTGTTTTCCATTGCTGTAGTAATGTGTGTAATGCGTGTAAAGCACGTCTAAAGAAGTTGATGCTTTAGCTCAGTAAATCCAAGCCACTTAGAAGGGATCATTATTTGCAGGCCTTGAAAATGTGACACGTGTCAAGGAATAGATTTAGGAAAGAAAATGTTGTTACATTTTAAAGGATCAGAGTAGCTGCTATTACTCTAAAGTGGAAGAAACCACAAATAGATTTTCCAGCTCTTCATGCACAGTCAAAATTAAGTAGGGACAAAGTCCTTTTCCCAATACAAAGGAAACTATGATAAAGTTCTGATGAGATAAAAGATTGATTTATTTGGACATAATTCTCTAGAGTCTAGAGTATGTACAGTATGTAAGGGGAGTGGTGACTTGACCTGTCCAGGGTGTACCTTGCCTCTTCCCTAGTAGCAGCTGGAATGAGCTCCAACAACTTGATGCACACTGCCAAGAAATCACATAAGTTGCTGAGCAAAAACTCAGGGAAAGTTTGAAACTACTCTCAGTATAGAGTATTTCAGTGAGACTTGATGCTGTCATTAACAATTCCAACAGAATTATCCAAATACTTAGATTTCGCGTTTATATCTGTCATACAACGTTTTTGTTGTTGTGTTTAATTTATTGTTGCAGAGAACTGTGTGCTACAGTATTTGCTGCTCTGAGTATTATCCTCTAATGTTTTTTGACTCAGTGCCATGTGTTGTGAACACCTGAGAACATCTTGTTTTTTGCAGCTTATTCTCCTTTAGATGGCAGCAAAGATCCACTGGAAATGATAGATGCACTTTAGAATAGTATGACTACCCTCCTTTTAAACTTATGTGAAAGAAGACAAAAAGCTTTTATTTTGAGTATAATTTATTTATCAGAGAGCAAACATGAAATCATTCATTGATTTCATTTCAACAGGAACAAAGTACAAGCATAAAGCAGAGTAGTGTATAGCATGCTTCATCATGTTGTGGATTCAGAGATAAATCACAGACATCATGTTTGAAATATTTTACACTAACAGTACAGTGTGATGTTAATAGTTCTGATGATTGTTTTCCTCATTACAAGGGGGCGCTGTTGTTGACTCAGGACCTGGAATCTGAGAACATCAGGAAGGCATGAATTATCAAAACTGGTATTTCCAATTGTTTCTAGCAAAATAGGCTAAAACACTCATTAAAAAAATAGTTTGGATGGTTTTAGCCAATACGTAATATGTAATTTGATTACTCACCTGAGTGTCCACAGTAGACTTCAGGGTGTTTTCAGATTTCAGAATCTGGCGCTGTAGAAACACAGAGCAACTTTAAGTTGAGTTTCATTTATGTCATACATAGCCATGTAGATATAAATTCATCATCTCCTACCCTGAATCTCCTGAGTGGATCAGGCTGAACTGGCGGCTGCTGTTGCATGACACCACCTGCCATCCCCTAAACAAAAGCACCAGAGGAAAATTGAGAAATTATAATGATTGTTTACGTCTTAACCAGTAATAAAAAGAGGTTTTCCGAAAGACAAGTGGGTACCATTTGAGGTTGCTGGGGTGGATTCATTGGAGCCATTTGCGGAACACCCATGAAAGGAAGCTAAACAAGAAACACAGAAATCATGTTATTTTTTTCTTAATACTTTTTCTTTCAGCGTAAAACAACACTACGTGAGTTTTGTGTTGTTACGATCACTGTAACTGATTACCATCTGAGGTTGCTGAGGAGGATTCATTTGTGCCATTTGTGGTACACCCAAGAAGGGAAGCTGGTAGTAAATAAAAAAGACAGAAATCATTTTACTTTTTCCTCTAATCCTTTTGTGTAGCCTAAAACAACATTTCATGAGATTTTTGCTATCAAGATCACAACAATATGTGCCAAACTAACCGCATTGACTGCTGCTGCAGGGTACACATTAGGAACAGGAGCTCGAACAGCTAAAGCAGGAACTCCAGGTACAAACTGGAAGAGGGAAATGCAGTTTAATGTTACAATGATACACTGAGTAATGCTGCAACATGATTTTCTGTAGAAACACAAAATGACCTCAGGAACTGACCTGAGCAAACTGGGGCTGCCCAATGAAACCCACTCCACCACCAGCCATCAAAGGTGGGTTCAGACCTCCAGCGATCATTCCATTCAGCATTCCTGCATTCATAGCTGCCAACAGCCTCGCCGTCTGCATGGAGCAGGAGAAAGTGTTTCATACGTGTTTAGAGCTTGTTTGGATCACTGTACTAAAAATGCACAAATTCAGAAGTTGATTCTGTCTCACCTTGCCTGCATTGACCTGTAATAAATGAATAGAGAAAATGTTACATAGCAAATAGACAAACACACAAACAGAGGGATTTACAGATAGACTGTACTCACACAGGAGATAGTTGCTACAAATGCAGTGAAGAGAAGAAACTTCATTTTGCAGTTTGGAACTTGTGAATGCTCTCGTTTCAAATATTGGAGGACAACAGTAACTTTCTGTATTTACAACACCTTTTATCAGTCGCAGAGATTATTATCAGCCAATTAGAGAGGAGCCTTTTCAGACACTATGTTTGTCACCTGTGTGTCACAGTAACTTATATGACATCTTCATTTTCAACAAAACAAGTTTTAAAGAATCATAAAGCCATGTTCTGGCGTTTTTCAATAACTTAGCCGTGTTCAGTCATCTGACATTGTTCTTGATGCAGCTGAGCGACCACAAAAAAATAACAGTGATTCAGCATCTTGGGGTGGGTCTGTGGAGGTTTGCGGAAGCGACCAACTTAAAACCAGTGTAAACCCTTTAAATGTTGCGGGTTGTGGTTACAAGAGAAAAACAACCGACATCATCGTCATCAAGTGCTTTTGTAGATCACACCATGACAAACATAATCTGAATCAAACATAACAAACTGTTTTGGAGGAGGGGGAGTCACCTCAGGGAAATAGCAGACTGGAAAAGATTGCAAATTTGATTTTGTTTGCTGCTGTTTCATATTTATAATAATAAACTTAATTTGTAGAGCACTTCCAAAGCTTTGTTACACAGATTTTGTAAAAAGAAAAGTGAAAAGATCTGAATCCAGTAGCTTTAGTTTGTAGATGGGAAGGAGTCCACCTGAGAAGCCTAGGCAGTAATTAGATTCACAACATGTAGGAGGTCTAACATGATGTAATTTAAAACAAGGCCATTTAAGGCCTCAGTAAGTATTTTTTTTTTTAAGTTTCCAATCAAAGTTTTCAATCAATAATTTATTTTCACTGCTCATGAGTGCAGTGCAGAATTTGTTGAAGGTCTTACAACCTCATGTGGCTCGAGAGGAGCCAGATGAGGATGAGCAAGATAGTACTATTTGATGGTTTTGATATCAAAACTGGGCTCAGAGTCAAGGATCATGGCAAACTTGTAGACATAGGAAGAGTTCATTTGCAAAAAAAGACAAACAACATTTAGAAAACACGGAGTTAACTGCTTCTGCAAATAAACTCTTCATTTAATTTTTGAATATTTTCACCTAATCAAGCTCTCATGAAGTAGAGGGTTTTAATGATGTAAAATGGAGAAAGGAGGTTTGTACCCGACAGCCACGAAAAGCAGTTAACTCCACAATGGTGTTTGTCTGTTTTTGCAAATGAACTCTTCATATGAAAAGAGAGAGAGAGAGAGAGTCTGAATATTATTTACATGTCTCTGGTTTGGAGGACCAAAAGGAATGATAATGATTTGGACTCACTGGGCCATAGAAACACTTACAGCACCCAGCAATTGAAGTTAGAGAATCAAAAGGTGGAAAAGTTTTATGCTGCTGTCAGTCAGCAGGACAAACATTTCTATGTGGTCTTTATGAAGTAAAAATCTTTATTCCAGTGTCGGGAGAGAACAATTAGACAGGTATCACAATTTAGCAAAAATATGACCTATGCATTTATCCTATATGAGGCTAACGTTATGCATGATGTAATGATAAAATCTCTTTCCAATTTCTACAGGTTAAGTTTAGGTCAAAACTTTTTATTCTCTTTTCCATCCATACTCTGATGTGATCTAGATGTTACAATTTCTGATTCTCCAAACTGAGAGCACTGCTGTTAACTGCTGATAAAACAGTTGCTTCCAAGTATTTCACACAGTCCAGCTTAAAAACTCTGAATATGTCTTTAAAGCAGGGAGTGATGAGCACTTACAATCTTCAAAGGGACAATATCATTGAAACCAGACTGGTATGTTCTATTAATACTGAATAATAAATCAGTGACAAAATTATCTTTATCATCCAGGTCATTATGAGGTGAGGCAGATGACTAATTTTCACAGAAGCCAGAAGTTAACTTGGAATCAAAAGAAAGGCAGAATTTGAGATAACATAAAGTTAAAATAGTTTCCTCAGGCATGAATGGTGGCCTGATTTTAACTTGTGATGAGGCTGCAACTGTCTGAAGCTGAAGTCTTAAGGCGAATACGCAAACTTGTTACACAGAAGAAGGCACAGTGGAACATGTTTAAACTGCACTTTTTCTCAACATGTTTGGAACCATGACAATCTTTCCCTGGGTGGTTGGCTCATTACTTCGTCTCACACTGAGGCTGTCTGGGCAAACCACAGCAAACCAGGTAAACACCATGTGGGAAGTCTGCTCTGAAGCTTTAATTACGTACTTTCATGCCATTCCAGTTTAGAAACATGTGCTTTATACATATATGTTCATGATGTGATAAATAATATTTCCTGGGGTAAATATAATTATTTCTTTTAGTTAAAGTTAGTTAAAGTTATACATCAGATTGGATTTTATTTTTTTCAATAAAGGCTCAGGCTTTAATTAACAGTATTCAGGAACTCTAGTAACTAAACAATGATGTAAATCTCTGAAATGTTTTCAGTTGGGAGCCCCAAATTACCATGTTTCATGGTGGCAGGGAACTGTAAATAGATGTTTGAGTATATTTTTACCAGTCTCAAATTAAAAGAATAACAGCAATCTTGAAAGCTGCACCCATAATGGTAGTTGATTTTATTCAATGTTATGTGCACTTAGATGTATTTTGGACAACAGATGATGCATGCTGTTGAATGAAGAAATGAACAAGATCACATCAGTTCCGTTTTTAATGGTTTATTGTTTATTAGTTAAGATTAAAATAAGGTACTAGACTGAAGTATGAACAGCCAGTAAGCCAGTAATCGGGTCTGTAAGCAAGAAGTAGGAATAAATCACAACACATCTGTCAGATCTGTGTTACAGCTGTTCCTCTTCCGTGTCTATCCCAGAAGCTTCTTCCTCCTCCTCTTCAGCAGCTGCAGCCTTCATTGGGGGAGACTGTGTTCTCCTGAGACGAGCTTCCACTGACCGCTGAAACCTCACTCTTCCTCTTGGCTTTCCACCACCAGCACCAACACCCAACTGCTGCTGGTTATTTGGCCCAGCAACCGAGATTAGTTGCCCAGGAGTCAACACGGCAAGTTGAGGGTCTATTCCAGCATTATTCTGTGGCAGCACCGCGAACAGCATCACAGGGCCACCACCAGCTTGCTGAGCCATCTGCCCCTGTAGATTTCCATTGGCACCACCAAAAACTGTCCAACCTTGCTGAAGAGCTGTACTGGGAATTTGCTGCAGTGGAGACTGACCTACAGGGTTCCCAACTGGCTGAGTGAAAAATGGCCCACCTAGTTGAACTAGACGTACCACAGTAGGTTCACCAATCAGTGGGACGCCATTTTGAGCCCCAATGTTGGCACCATTACCAGCTGCTGCTGTTGCTGCTCCTCCATTGTTATTGGCTCCCCCTTTGAGAAGTGCTTCAGCACTTCCTGAAGAAACACCACCCTCCACCACAATAGCCAGCATCTGAAAGATGACCCACAGTATGCAGGACATGTTTTATCTGAGTGACAGCAGGCTACAGAAAGGTAAACAGCTGCTTCTTTCTTGACTTATATAGAGAGCGTAGATTTAGCGATCAACTACAGAGATCCAATCAGAACGCAACACTTTATCTCAAAACAACAAGTTAGTGTAATCTTTATGACTAAGCTTTTTTTTTTTTGCTTTGTTGTCTGGGTCATTATTCAGGATCAAGTGGCAAACCAAAACCATGTGGGAGTGACTTGCACTTTCAAACTCATTGGTGCCAAAGACTTATCTCCATGTCAAGAAGGCACACAGAAACAATGAATAAAAGAATATATAAACAGCAGACTCATTTAGGGACAAATAGGATCCATTCATATGATGCAATGACTTTATTTCAGAATATTAAAGAAACACAAGTCATCATTAATGACAGGATGCACTTATGTGATCAAGTAAAGATTTAAGATTTTAATTGGTGCTAAAATGGATTATAAGATCACAAAATATTTCCAGGATTTGCTACCAAGTTAAAAAAAAAAAAAAAAAAAAAAAACATTTACTGATTTACAGCAGTAGTATACCACAAGGGGTTTGGAATTAAACTAAACCTTCATGATTTACAGAGTAATTCAAGCATAAATCACTCTAAGAAACAAATACGTTTTTTATTTTAAGCCTGACATTGCATGCTGTACAACATCTTTTACTATTAAAAAGCTGTAGTAAACTTTCCCCAAGTTTGGAATGCATTAGAAAACAGTTTCTGTATTAACTCTTCTACATTCTAATAATTCTACCAGTTTAGTCTAAAATACATGTCACCAATTGAAATGTCCAAGCTTACTCTATCACAAGATAACAGCAATAATAACCAACACTTATAAAGCAGGAGGTAAAATTAGTTTGTTTTATCTGGAATTGTGTGTAGAAACATTTCAACAAAATATCAAGAGCCAGATACAGTAGTTTAAAATAAAAACGGCTTCTGTGAGCTTGCAAAAGTAATGTGGTACAAAATCAATCTCAGAAAAGCAGGTTGACATCCGTGTCATCTGTGGAGAGAAAGGTTGTATAGAATTAGAAGTGTGTCATCATTACATTGAAGTGTTTTTCAGTTACTTGGTTAAAGGAATAAATCTTTACCAAATGATAACAACTGCCTAGGACATAATCAAAATCCAAACATGTTTATTTTACACAAGTCTTTTCTTATTTGAAACAGTAATATAGGCTGTTTGTGTAGCTGTCATTACACGTAAATGGCTCATTGCAAGAGATTAAAAACTTCACTAAAAGTTAGTGAAGTGATTAGATAGCCTACACAGTAAATTGCATTTTGGCATTTTTGTTGTCCTAATATATTATTCTATGTCAAATTAACAACCCTCTTGTATGTTGTTGTTACAGACTAAAATTCTCAAACAAACAAAAAATCATCCCAGTTAACTAACACTGTATTTTTAAGGCAGTCCTTTAACTCATATGTTTAAGTTAAACATTTTGTAGTGTACTAATAGAGACATACAATAATAATAAATTAAATTTTTCTGTCATTGATCTTTGACTTTGTCATATGCTGCACTATGAAATGCACCCTGTAACAGCAGCTAGTGAGTTACTGCCTCCTGAAGGCAGCAGGAGGGAGCTACTGTATGACTCATAAACATTTCCACATTTCAGCAGATGAAAACCACAGGATGTTTATAGGGAGATAGGAGGGACAGATGGATGGCACAATATCCTGTCGCACTTTCCAACATCATGGTGATGCAAATTTGAGGCCAGTATACAGTTTGACAACTGGTGTGTAAATCCAAGTTACATTCAGATATTAATAAATCAACACTTTTTTCAAACACTTCAGTCGCTCTCTACTAGATGACAAACAAGTACTTGATTAAGTTATAAAATGATCGTGGTTAGGACCAAAATACATAAGTTTTCTAACATGAGCATCACCCACACAGATACTATTTTGCTAACTGATATTATCTTCCATTTTTACAGTTTACCTGTGGTTACTGCCACAACCACTAGATGTCACGTATTCTTTGAATGAAAATACAAGTTTTGGCCTGTTTAAATAAATCCTTCATTAAGGCATATTTCTGAAGAGAATTTTTAAAAGAAGATATAATACAGGAACAGCTGATCTTATAATCTGATTTTAAGCTTTGAAGCCTCATGTTGGAGTATTGTTTTGGACTTCAAAATCTGTTATTCACTAGGAGTATCACAACATACCAGTATTAAGTATTACTTATTAATTCAATTTCCTTACCACTTATTTTTGATGTAATGTAATTTAGATACCAAAAAGTCTGACATCATTTTCATGAATTTGTTTTATCACAATAACTGCGTAGTGAAAATAATCTATTGTGACAGCCCTTAACCACACAACTGGAAAGTTTTTTTACAAATATAAGGATTTACTTGGTTACATTTCACAGCTATCAGTTAATAATTTAAAGACATGATGCTGCTCTCACCATTTCTGATTCCAAAACAGGAGGTCCACTCTTTAAAGGACACCTGTTTGTCTTTGTCAGCATCACATTCCTGGAAGAAGAGAGAGGTGCAGTGTTCCATCGGCACCAGGGGGACCCGGAGCGGAGCCAGCTCTGAGTGAGACAAGTACCTGTAAGAAGAGTGAGCAAAGACGGGCTGTCAATCACATGCAGTGCGGTTTTCTTGTTCTTGTCAAATCAGAGCAGTATGTTATTTTACTTGAGGATTGTTCTAAAGTAAAAACTCTGACATATTTTACTTTTTATTCTGGTTCTTACCTGCACTACACATTACTGATGAACAAAAAATGAGGAAAGTTTCCAGCTGAAACTTTTTAATTTATTACTGGAGAAAATAATAAGATTCAGAAGAAAAATTGTCATTAGTCCCAATCTTAGACATTCAGAAGCTGCTACACCTCAGCCAATAAACGAGTAAAATCATGCAACTACTTTTATGTCTGTAATTAGAGCAATAAGAGTATAAAAAAAGTATAATGAGAACAATTATAAAAGGGTATTAGTCACTATGTATATTACTTTCCTATGAGCACCTCTACAAATTTCTAACAAAATTTTTACAATACTCCTGCTTAACTAACATTTCTGTGCAGTACTTCATTGTGGGTACTTTTACATACTTGAGCAAAGGATGTGCATTCATGCCTCCACAAGTATTTCCTTGCGTGTCAGTGAAAGATGAATAATCGATAGCTATCAGTAATTTATTAAATGTCAGACAAAATTTATAGGTGGAAAGTTCTAAGTTACAATGCATGGTTTTTTGCCTGTAGGCCCCTGACACAACTGAAGATTTTTCATGGAGAAAAACTTACTCTCTGTTTGCTTTGGTTTCTAAAACAGCAAAAGTATTTTATGACTAACTACAGATGCAGACATGACAAAGTTCCACCTTTCTCTGCCAGAAGTGGTGCAGTAACAGCGCACTATTACTAATAGTGCAGTATCACTGGCTGAACGATTTCTCCTGAGAATACATCATCACGCAGGGTGTCCAAACTTGGCGTGTGGATATATCCTTGTTCCGGGCATTCATTTAAGCTCTGCAATCGTTCCCCCAGGGAACGCGGGAGTTTCTCTGTGCGATCGAAATAGCAGACAAGTCACTGGTAAGTGGCTGGCAGTCAGCAGAGAGGGGAACTTTTTCATGCCTGGATCTGTAGCAAAACACTTGCAGAGTGCAGACCTCCACCAAGGAGGTCCTCCCCCCCATACGTCCCTTTCTGGCAATGATAAAGAGCCCTTCAATAAAATGCTGCTATTTGTTTGTCTAGGCGGAGATCGAGGTGAAGTCAAGCAAATGGACCAAAGTGTAGTCTGGTTTTAAATGGTAAGCAGAAATATATCTCACAACACAAAAAATCCTTTAAAGAATTCCTGGATCCAAGTGGTGAACCAGATCAACACCAAAATTCAATCAATTCTTCCTTGTACCGTTTTAAACATTCCCTGAAAATTTCATCCAAATCTGTTCCACACTTGTTGAATTATTTTGCCAACAGAAAGATGAACGGACGGACAAACAACCATGATTACATTACCTCTGCCACTCCATGGTGGAGTCTCAACACAAATGTACCTGTCAGAAGGGTGCTGGTCTAGCTGAGCAAACTGCCAGTGTACTGGATAGATGTACATGTTGTAGTTCTTCTCAAAGTCCTGTGTAAGCAGCTCAATGGAGTGATCACCAGCATGAAGGCGCCTCTCATTCTCAAAGATTTTCTTCACCTAGAGAATACAAAGTAGCACAACTATGTTGGTTTTGATCACTTAGAATCCGACACATCAAACAGCAGTATTTCTTTTTGCACCTTATGAAACTGATGTCAAGCAACCAGTTCCTCATGATAATGCAGCATGATTATTTTAACCTGTTCTGAGGATTTTCCTGCGGCAGAATTCCTCTCAGGCTTGCTCATATTTAAAATGCAGAAAAGGCAGCAAGATGTTTGTTTTTGCTACTTTGCATGAACCATCAGCAATAAGGTTGAAAATGTTCCCCTAAAAATTACATGGTGTTGACTCTGTGCTGTAAATACCCCCAAATTTCTCAACACTACATTGATTTGATTATAAAAAAGAACATATCCTTGTCTCAGTTCACTTTCACTCTTAAGAAGGTGCTTTATCCACCATATTTTTAAATTCATTAAGATGATATTTAACATTTAGCCCATTGATGTTTGAGAAGCCTATAGCTGCAGCAATTGGCAGATTTATACTTTTAATAATCATTTGAGTTTTCTGTCTTACTCTATAACGTTGCTTTGGGGTGAGAAAGCCAGGTGTCACGGTGTCCTGCTCATAGAGCTGCAACAGCACATTTTTCAGCCAATCCCTCATTCGTAGAGGGAACTGGAGCAGCTCAGTTTCCACACATGGTGGTATCACTGAGGAAGACCAGGATAGGGAGCAAGAGAGAAAATGATCAAAGTTTCAACTTCCATCAAAGTTCTTAACAAATTATAATCAGGGAGTAATTTACATTTGCATGGGCCAGTGTAGTCCAAATGAAGTCTCTGGCCTTTCTTGGTCCCCTCCAAGTTGCATTTAGTTGCAAATAATTCACATGATGTATCATATGTTTTGTTGTCTGTCCCACAAACCTAAAATGGAAACAAAATTGTCAATACAAACAGAAACCAAACATGCCAATCAATTAGTCGGATGAAAGTATTTATACTTACACGATCGAATTCATTTACACTTGGTGGACATTCTGATGGCACCTGGCACACACAGCCTGGCTTACCATCTGCATCCAGTTTACACGTTTTTCCACGTTTGCAACGGAAATTGTTACAAGGATCTGGAGGAGAACAGAAAAGTTACCTCTGACTTATAACTCTTTAATTGTTAAAAGAAGAAAAAAGAATGAAAGAAAACAAAAAAAATGTGATTGAAATTGTTTTCCAGAGTGGTTTGGTCTTCTCTTCTTATGGAAACCACTGAGCTATAAACACCCCACATCATCCTCTACATTCCTTTGTCATTAGAGCTGGGATGGTGATTAAATACAACTTGATCTCCCTTATTCACTCCTTAAGCCTGCAGAGCTGTGTTTTGGTAGTGACCGTGAAGCAGAGCGGGCACTATTCATGCGGAAGTTGGAGCAAAATGATCCAGTCAGCAGATTCCCCTGTGAGACTGTTGGGTTAGTGCATTAGTCAGTAGATGATGAACGTTGCTGACCAGACACCACATGAGACATTCTGTCCTCCAGAACTAACATTTGATTATTAACTTCATTGAAGCACAATGTTTTTACCTTCCAACATAGAATATATTTTAGTTCATAAAGTGGACTAAAATAAAAGTTGATATGATGCATATCAACACATTTATTTATTTCACAATTCTACGTCTGAGTAAGTGGCAGGTCAACAACACGCTGCCTCACTTTCAAAACTTTATCTCATTAGACTTTGCATTGTAGATTTCATTTGCAGACAAGACATTGTTCTACCACCACAAAGATAAATGAACAGATTAAAATGTGGTTTTCCTTAGATTCAATTGGCAAGAACCATAAACTAATATTTGGAAAACACTTGGAAAAGGAAATATAACAGCAGAAGGTTCCCTTAATGTTCAGAGAAATGTGAACTTTTCCCAAAAGTGGCATTGAACTTGTTCTGAATTGGTTGGTATTTTGTTATTTTTGTATACAAGGACAAGAATTCGTTCTTAAAATCTTGTGCAGAGGATGACAGGTTTATATATTTAGTTCAGTGTGTTGCTGCATGAAAATTTACATTTTAATTCACCAGTTCTTCATTTAGGTCAGTTATTGGGTGAGTGGTGTAGCTTTCTTGTTTCATGACAACAATGAAGACTAACCAGATGGAGTTTGTGGGTAATGTATGCCTCCACCAAAAGGAGTCCTGGAATCAGGATACAGATCCACTGAAGCTCTTATCTGCACTGGATTCACACCTACTAAAGGACCCTGGAAAGGCACACAAGACACACATGGACTTTGTCAAATATGAAGAAGATATGGTTTACAGTAAATTATTTGAATATTTATTACAGTAATAGATTCAATTTAAAGTAAATACACCCAGCAGGCACAGGGCATCTTTACGTGTTTGCTTCCAGTCAAACATTTAAGTTGTATCTGATTTTTAGTTCTCCAACATTTGCTGATTCCAGACACTGCTTTAGAAACATTTATGTAATCTCTTTCAGTGTCTGATCTTTAATTTTATTTTTTTTTATCTATTTATCTATTTTTCATTTTCATATTTGTGTTTGGGAGAAATTGCTGACAAATTTCTTTCTTTTATTTACACATTTTACATTGAAATTATTCATTTTTCTCAAAACCTTTTTCAGAATGTTGGACTATCTGGGTTTCTGCTCTACTTTTTATGTTATTATTAATAAGATGATGGATTATTTCTCAAAACATAATTCCAATAAATTAGAGTTTCTGACTGTTGCTCTTGCAAATGCCACATTGTCTGGCACCTCTTTGGCCTTCATTTATTTTATTAAACTAACAATTATCAGGAATGAGTTCAACTGCCAAAACATTAATGAAGTGACATTGAAGTGAACATGTTTCCTAAATTAGTGATTTATCAAGGTTTGAATTTGAATAGACTTGCTCTGTGCTTCTCTTTGCTCTGAAAGGCACTTCACTGAAACACCATTGTGTGATTGTTTAAATGTTAAGGAAACTATATACGTATGTTTCTTAGTTGCTAAATACTGCTCTAGGTTTCTAACTGACTGGCAGCCTTTATCATTTGTGCTAGTTGTGCACAGCAGGTTTCTGGGGCTGCTTCACTATAAATCTTCCCTTGTAGCAGAGAACATGCTGTCAGAGTGACTTAGCAATGCTGAAAGCTGCAAAACCTAAATAAGCAAACTCCGCATGAAACTGAGAATGTGGGTTTGTCATGTGATTCATTGTTTTTACGTGGTTTTTTGATTAATCACTGAATGCAGAGATGCATTACCCATTTTCCTGCCCTTCTCCTCTTTGCCTTGTGAACTGTATTCTCACTGCTGCTGTCCTCAGACTCCTGTTGGCTTTCTTCTTGTGTTGGATGTGCTTCATCCCTTTGCACAGAGTGCTTCCTTGCTCTCTGGTTTTTCTTCTGCTTCCTCGTATTTCCCTTGGAGTTAATTCCACTGTCATTCTTACTCTTGTCTTCCTCTCCTCCAGATGGCCGGGACCCAGACTCAAGCCCTGTGCTGCTCTTTTGCTCTTGAGGATCTGCATTTGGCTCAGGGTCTTTCTTGCTCATTTCTTTAGATTTGTCCAATAACTCTTTGTCCTTGTCCTTTTCCGGGATTTGCTCATTGTCTCCTGCCTCGATGTGTTGCATGTCTTGATCATAGTCATCACCAGTACTGTGCAGGTCTTTCTCACTTGCTTCCTTCTTTTGTGCATCCTGAACATCCTTTTTTGAAATAGACTCAGTCTCATCAGCTTTGGGGCTGATTTTGGCTGACTCAAACTCAAAAGGCTGAAGAATACTACTATCAGCAGCATAATCAAAATCTGCTGGGATCTCTGATTCTGTGCTGCTCTCCGGTTCATCCAGTAATCCTACCTTTTCGTTTTTGTCACTCATTTTGCCATCAGGCTTCTTCACCTTGAAAGAAATCTTCTCAGCCTCTTCTTGTAATTCATCTTCAACACTGTCATCCTTTGCTTCTTCCTCACCCTTTACTTGTTCCATTGTTTCCAAGGTGTCACCTAATTTCTTCTCCTTCCTCTCAGTATCTTCAGTCACCCTCACTGTCTCCACTTCGTCATCCTCCAGCTCTCCTTCTTCAGCTTCTTCCTCTTCTTCTGCCTCCTTCTTCAGGAGGTCTACCAGTTCCTCCTCGCTCAACAGGACTGCAGAGCTTTTCTGTCTCTTGTCAGTCGCCTCTTCATCTTCCTTCTTAGAATTAGCATTAGGCTCTGAGCTCAGTTCTTCATCTTCCTGTTCTTGGCTGCTAGACTCAAAGGTGACTAAAGTGGGTAAGACCTGTGGTTTGTTTGCCTCCTCTGTAATGATGTCCTTAACCAGGAGAAAGGAGAAACAGTCATTCTTATTTAATGAAATATAAATAAGATAGAGATACATGTGTGATGCTTATGATTGTTTAAAAAATGTAAGCGATCATTATATTTTCTACCTTTTCTTTGGCTGTGTGTGAGGATTTATGCAATCCACGATGTTTTCCATGAGGCTTACTTTTTACCTAAACATAATAGGAGTGATTATTAGCATTCATCTTGTCTAACTAAAGATCAAATTTTATTCAGAAGACTTATTGCAGATTTTACATAAAAAATAATTCTGTTTTGCTACTTACAGAGAGGGTAAAAGTCGCTGCCAGTAAGAAAATGAACACTAAGCAGGCCCTCATACCTGGAACATTGAAATGTCATTAAAAATGTATTACAACAAATATAATATTGAAAGCCACAGATAAACTGAACATCTGAGTAGCAAACCATCATCCTAACAGAGATTGGCACTTATTTTAAAGCTGAAACAGATGGATGCATCTGTATGCTGCCTGCACATTCGTGACAAGAAGAGCCGTGGGACCGGCCTCCACTGTTGTCTAGGTTACGGGCCTCTGAGATGCGCCTCACTCTCAAAAGTCACATTCAGGGCTAAAGTAAACATTAGAAGTTACCAGACTGGAAAAAGTTGACTAAGTCCACAAACTTTTTGACTCTCTGGATAGAAAAAAATACAAACATGGCTGGTTCTGTCCGACGGATTAATGGCTCTGCAGTTCAGCAAAGTAAGTCTGACATAGGTGAAGTTGGGAGGAAAGACTGTATGAAAATACATCTAAAGCATTAAATGATTTAGTTTCCTTTGATTTTTACAACTCAGAAAGCAAAGTAGCATAAGACACTGACTCATATACAGTATATCACTCATAACTTCATGGTAGTTGTAAATGTATCCTCAACTATTTGAAAGATGAAGTCGATCTTTTGGAAGCTATGAATAATGTGCAGGCACATATAGAGTATCTTTGCATAGCTGCATGTTGGCAGCATTTGAATTTGTTTCCACTATGTATACGTTGTCATCACATCACAGTTAAATCAGTTTAATCTGTGTTGTGATTACATCCTGTACAAAAATAATGTAGCAAAGAATGACCGCCAATGGAGCATAGTTCATATGCCAAACAAGTCTCACTGCAGACTTTTTTTTAGCAAACAACAGTCCTCTCACACCTTTAACCAGCATTGCAAAAGAGTGTAAATCTCTGATAAGAATTTACCTGCAGCTGGAAGAAACGCGGAAAATGACAATCCTGTGCAAACACCAGAATATGCCTGTGTCGAACCTGTGAAGATCTCCTTTTGTATTCAAGACAGCACACACACACCACACAAAATGGTATGCTCCACACACACGGACACACTCACTCGCATCAAGTTTTTCAGGGCTAGGGAAGCTAATTTTGGGAGGGTCTTTGGGCTACAGAGATAGAGAGAGGTGGCAGACAAAGAGATCCAACACTCAATTTTAGCTGTATGGGGGGAATTCCCATAGAATACAAAAAGTTTATAGACTGCTTCTAAAACATTGAATTTTATCATTGCAGATATCTCATGTCGAATCAAAGTTCTGGTTTTTGATTTGTCAAAATGAGAAAAGTAATATAATGTAGGCCTTTTTGATAGTTGAGCAGAGTGAGGAGGAAACCATGTGATAAGATTGTTTTAGGACTAAAAATCTTGGCCACTAGATGCCACTCCATCACAAGACATCGCTCCCAATCCATAAACAAGAACTGTTAGTGTAAAGACTATAAAATGAGTAAGAACAGAGACAACTGAAAAGGTTCCCCTCAAGAATGGTTTAGTTACAATCTGTACAGAATGTGTCACTCACGAATACAGGGGTCACAATCTCACACAGTTAATTATCATTATGTGAAGAAAATAATTCAAGTAAGCCTAAAAGTTTTGTTTTTAGGAAACAGGATGAGAAGGCTGGTACATTGGACAGGATTGCAGATTTGGCATTGAAATGTGAAGAGCAGGGTGAATGCCTGTAGATATATATACTGCAAAACAACACTTATCCTATATAGATATAACATGATTATGTACACTTTCATTGAACTGTTTCAATGCTTTTTCTGAGTTAGGCAGGAGGGTATGGCATTTGTTGAACAGACAATTGTAATGTAACTCATGTACTTTCTGAGCCTGTTGCTGCAGAACACACATCTGGTAAACAAGCAGTTTTTTTCAGTGGATTCAAACAAATGATTACATTTAAAAACCTAAAGATACATGTGTGCCTGAGTCGTTATGACCTGAAAGAATATCACCATGACTTCAATATGGTGTCAAACTAGATAGAACCATGAGCTTGGTGCGTTACAGGGTAGGTGGTTTCATTAAAAGTGGAAGTAAGTTTGTAACGGATCTTTTTTTCTTTTTTTTTTAATGAACACAACTGATAGCCTTCTCTGAGACAAGTTTAGAAACTCCATACAATATATTTTATTTATCTAATCAGATTTTCTCTAGATAATTCCATCTATTAAAACTGCATGGAGTGAAGATACAACATTTTATTTACAGCGGGGAAGAAGTACTGAACACATCAACATTTTTCTCTGAAAATATATTTCTAATTGAGCTATTTGACATGAAATTTTCACCAGATGTCGGCAACAACCCAAGTAAAGCATACATACAAAGAAATCCTAACATTAATGTCCATAAATTATGTGTAATGAAATGACACAAGGAATAAGTAGTGAATACGCTCACTGAAATTTATTTAATACTTAGTGCAAAAACCTTTCTTGGTGATTCCAGCCTCCAGACGCCTCCTGTAACCAGTGGAATTTGTGCTCAGGTGAAATTTTGCCCATTCTTCCACTCAAATTGCTTTCAAATCTTCAAGGTTCCGGGTGTCTTCTGTGAACTCAGATCTTCAGTTTTTGGGGGTCGGGTGATTGACTGGGCTGTTCTAGCAGCTTTATTTCTTTTTCTTAACCCAGTTGAGTGTTTCCTTGGCTGTGTGCTTCGGATGGTTGTCTTGCTGAAAGATCCAGCCTCTTTTCATCTTCAGCAGATGGCAGCAGATTCTGGTCCAGAATGTCTCCCTACTTTTCTTCATTCATTCTTCCTTCAATGAAATGAGGTCTGCCGGTTCCACATGCTGAAAAACAGCCCCACACCATGATATTCTCATCTCCAAACTTCACAGTTGCTATGGTGTTTTTGGGGTCAAGTGTGGTGCCATTTCTCCTCCAAACATGTTGCGTCTTATGAAATCCAAAGAGTTCAGTTCTGGTCTCATCTGACCAGACTGTTTTCCAGAATGTCATGGTTTTGTCCAGATGTTGTGTTGCTAATTTCAAACAAGCATCAACATGCTTTTTCTTCAGAAATGGAGTCTTGCGTGGTGTGCGTGCATGAAGGCCATGACGGTTGAGTGCATTACTTCTTGTTTTCTCTGAAACAACTGTACCTGCTGATTCCAGGTCTTTCTGAAGCTCTCCACGAGTGTACCTGGGCTGTTTGAGAACCTTTCTGATTATTGTTCTGACTCCTCTCTGAAATCTTGCGAGGAGCACCTGGCCATGCCCAGTTTATGACCATGCCGTCTTCTTTCCACTTCCAGATGATGGCCCCAATGGTGCTCACTGGAACTTTCAGAAGTTTAGAAATGTACCTGGAACCAATGGCTTCAGTGTGTTAATAGTAAGGTTACATAGGTCTTTAGACAGCTCTTTGCTTTTACCCATAATGGAATGCTTCTAGTCTGACACCTTGGTGATGATAAACCTTTTTAAAGGCATCAATCAGGACTAAACCAGCTGATATTACTTTGCACTGATAGGGGACAGGAATACTTTCTAAAAACTGCGTTCTTTGCTTTCCAGATTTTTTGCCCCTCCATTTCTTCATGTGTTCAATACTAATTCACTGCATCATTTCACTGTATTACACATAATTTATTAACATAAATGTTAGGATTTCTTTTTACAGTGTGTGTGCATTGCTTGGTTTGTTGCTGACATCTGGTGAAAATTTTATGCCAGTAGCTCTACTAGAAATAGATTTTCTGAGAAAAATGTTGACGTGTTCAATAGTTTTTTCCCCCTGCTGTTTAAATATGAGCTGCAATTAAAGCCAGAATAAAACTATTTTTAATTCATCATTGGATCAAAAGAAAGAAAGAAAGAAAGAAATCCATTTTCTACATTTTTCGTTTCATATTAGTGCATTTACCTGTTAAACTCAAAATATGGTAAAATGAATGAATGAATGAATGCTGATTAAAAACAAACTTGGTTAAGCATTTCCATAAAAGTGGTAGACTGGAAACTTGTCTGCAATTATTCAGTAGGGAGACACCTAAATAGTTTCTCTCATGATGGGTTTTATCCAGTCTTCCAGCCATAGGGAAGACACCCATCTCTTGAAAAAGAACATGGGCGTGAGATAAAGGGCAAGTTCTGGCAGTAATTTCACCATGTCACCATCAGCCTTGGCAAAATTCCAATATTTCCTCTGTACACAAATAATAGCTGTGGAGTAAAAAAAAATCCAATCCTGATGTTGGCATAAATTTGACCAAATGGTTTAGCTTTAAAGTTGAGTGCAAACTTTAAATAATTGGAATTTGAATACTGCAAAACTTAATACACAAAAGACTGATACACTTGTCAAAAATTGAGAATAGGCTCTGTTTATCTTTGATTCATTTTGAGAGTTAAGACTTTTCCTGCTTATTTTGCTTTATTGTTAAGTGTCAGGTTTTTACAGAAATGAAAGAAAGCAGATCCCCCCCCCAGGCAATCATTAGATTTGTAACAATTCTGGTGGTGTGCCTGCATCAAGGCTTGACTTTAGTTTACAATGTGGAGATGGGTCGTCACTGGAACAGGGAGGGAAATCCCTTTGACATTTTTAAACGCCAGGGAAGGACACTTGCAACATATCAAGCAGATCGAGTGGCAAACTAGTAAATAACTATTTACATCAATAAATAAGCTCCACCTGGTTGAATAGGTTAATACAACACTAAAACTTAAGTCACCTTGGGGTGAATGTGCAGACATTGTTGACTGTCTGTGCGCCATAACAAGCATCAATCATCCTAGCTTTACTCCTCCCAAGTGGTTTTGGCGGCTAGATTGGGACTGGTGAACATCCAGGCTAATTACAGGTTTATTTTGCAAAGTAAAAATCCAATGTGGGGGTTAAACAAGGAATTCTGTACTTGTATTTTGGGTCTGACCATATAAGCACATCCAGGAAGCAATTATGAAGCACAGGGAGGAAATATAGAAGTCTTTATTTAGGCTCTCTACTGTACATGCCTTATTTCCAAGAATGAGTTGTAACACATAAGTTGCACATTAAAGGAAGCAAGACACAAAATATTTAAAGGATGGGCAAGGCTATCATAACTATAATCCTGCTGATTAGCAAGTGAGAATGTCAGTTTTACAAATTTTTGATTAGAATTGAAAGAAGTATTGTTTTGCTCTTTCTCTACATTTCCTGTAGTTTATTATTACACAATAATTAAAACTCCAGCCGAAAAAGAAAGGAAAACACCAATTTCACTGGAAACAAGCATGTGCTATACTGACCTGTCTCCCTCTTTTCCTCTTTGAGTGGGTGAGTTTGTTTTTTCAACAGGCCACAAACCCTATGGTTTCGTAAGCTAAACTATATTTCTCTTAGGACTTGAGAGGGGGCGGAGGAAATTTATGTGAGACTGAATGAAACTGTGTGTGTGTGTCTGCGTACGTCTGCAATCATCGTTTTCCCTGTGTGAGCTTGTTTTTTAGCTGGCTTTCTGGGACAAATACACCTCCATGTGTAGGCAAGAAAGGACCATCCGGAAGGAAGTGATGCAATCATCTTAAATGAGGTTCCATATATGCTGCAGTCGTTGGAGTGTCGTGCAGCACATCTTCACATTGTCCTTTCATTGCATCAACTGCTCGGATTCTCCTGCTAACTGATATAAACACTTCACCGGGATTAGATATCTCTGACTAAAACCTCTGAATCTAACAGATAACAAGGTAATTAAATGGCTATGCATTGATTGATGTGATTCTTCTCATTTGTTTTTGTTCCATTTGTATTATTTGTTTTATCATGTTTGTGTTCATTTCAAGATTTTAAGTACAAGAGCAACATTAATGTGTTCAGATGCACTTTATCTTGGCTGATGGAACACTTTGCATGTTCTTTACACTCCTTTAACCATCTTTAAATTGTGAATGTCTTAATGGTTGCCACTACACAGCTGGTTTTGAATTGATCAAAGTAGCGTTTTGCTTTTTTTTTTTTTTTTTATAGGATGAAGGTTGCAGTTATCACATTTTGCCTGATTGGATCAGTTTTTACAAACCCAGTAAGTATGAAACTCTTTTTTTTTTTTTTTTTAAAGAAAAAAAAGAAAAAAAAACACTTTTGGCATATCAACTAATAATAATGCATACAAAGTGCATTATTATTAACAATATTTCACCATAAATCAACTGTTTTTAGTATTCAAAAGGCATTCTGAAATCTTAACTATAAATTACTGCAAGCACATCATCGCTGGATATGAAACTAATTCTTTTTCCAATTCTTTTGACAGATTTTACACAATGTCTTGGTTTCAAGTGAAATTGACTCTAACTCAGTAAGTACCAACAAAACTGACTTTCCCCTCCAAACTGAATCACATTTTCACAGCCTTCACAGAACAATGAGCCTAACCATACAATGATTCACGTCAGTTGAAGTGAGGCTGCATTCTTTTAACAGAGTCGGCAAAAGGAAAAAAACTTTAACAATAGGTGTGGTACAGACCTCAAGACAATTCTCATTACAGAGACTATTGTTTATGCACTGTGTGTCTGTCTGCAGCCATTTATGCAGCAATAGCTTTGCCCAAGCCAGACTCGACATGGCTCTAAAAGCGAATGTGAAGGTGAAAATGTTTGTTGATGTTGTGGTTAGGGTGTCATTAAATCTACAACTGATTTAAGCAGTGTGCATTATTAGTGTTTTGGTTTATTTTTTTTCCTCCAGACTGAAAGTTTGTCCATTTCGCAATCTTCTGAAAACAGCACCTCAGAGCTTCAGGTAACAGATCCATCACAGTTACAAATATTGTTTCCTGGCATTTTGCATCAATTTATGCAGATTTTCATCTAAACGAGGGCATGTTTTCTTATTTTTGTGTTACAGAGCTCTGAGGAAAGTGCTTCAAATCAAGTAAGTCTTTGAGTAGTTCTAAAAATAAAAAGATATGTGCACCGAAAGTGAACTTTTCCAATTATTATTATCATCATTTTTACAGAGTTCAGAGTCAGAATCATTAGAGTCCACTTCAGAGGACAAGGTGAGTCATTTCTACTGTATACAGCATTCTTTACTCTCAAATTCAAATTCCTAGACCAAGAATATCATTTCTGAATCCATAACCTCAATGTTAACAGTGCAAATTTCAATAATAAAAATCAAAACTCTGTGACAAAGTAAAAAGACATTCTTACAGAGACCCAGGCGGTTTTCATCTCTGCAAAATAAGATAATATGCAAATAAATTAGATTATAGTACCAGTACTTTTACTGTACTACTGCAGTATTTTTCACAGCAGAAATAAACTATGCATTGCTTTAAAAAACTGTTTCTCCTCCTAAACAGACCTCAGAAGAAAGTGACAGTCAATCAGATGAAGATGATGGGGTAAGATGAAATCAAATATTTTATATTTGCCACCTAAATATGCAGAACAGCATTGTTGGCTCATAAGCACTTTGTGCTGTTTTATGCACGAAAAGTGCTATATAAATAAAGTTTAATTTGATTTTGATTTGATAAGGTTAAATATCTATCCTCAGAATGACTCTATGGCAGAAACTAAAGATAACAGCATGGGCAGTGAGGAGAACGTCCGAAAGGTAAGATAACATTTGGCTCAACTGATTTCTCACTAGGTTTTTAAACTGTGAATGTTGAGTAGAGTTGGATAAAGTTGGGTGACATCATTCCCTATCTATTCCCTGCAGCAGAGTTGGGTGAGAGTGTTTGCAAGTGTTATCAAAGTCCTGAGCGCTGAAGACAACACGAGCACAGAGGTTAAAGGTCAGGCAGACTACCTGAACAATGAGCTGACTGAGAAACAGCCAACTCAGACTTCCACCAACACCAAGACAGCTCAGAGTCACGCAAACCTGCCACTGCTGAACAACCCCACAGACAGCAGCAGCACCGCTAGCGACAGCACAGACGCCAGTGACAGCACTGACGCTACAACTTCCATCAGTGACAGCAGTGAGAGCACCAGCAGCGAAAGCCTGGAGAGCAAGGAGGCCAGTGACAGCAGCGAGGCCAGCAAAAGCACAGAGGACAGTAACGCCAGTGAAAGCACAGAGATGCAACAAGTCAGAGACTGTGTAAATGGTACACAAAGCTGTGAAAGCGAGGAGCATTTCCTCCATAGTATAGGAGATGATGCTCATTTCTCTGTGGACAATCTGATTGTGCCAGATGAGGATGACAGGGAGTTAAGACTGAGAAGATGATGACATGCACAAGCAGCTGAATTTGTTCTTTGTTCGCACTAATAATTGATCAGCTTGAACACTTAGGATGACAGCTTTTGGCTGTCACATCTGAACAATGATTTTGACATGTTGACTATCTGCAAATTCTTGTGTGTGGAAATTTATATTGATATACTTTGCTTTGATACTTAGAAGTTTAGAAAATAGAAAATGGAGCTGGCATATTATTTAAGACATGTCCACACAGTTATTCATGTGCAATATGGATGGCAGTACAGAGGATCTTCTATTTATGCAACTTTACACAAATCCAATAAATTTTTAAGGTGAACAACTAATTGTACACTTTTTTTTCCTTTACTTTCTTTTTTTGTTTTTGTTTTTAGACAATCGTTTTCCAAGTGAATATGCAGAAATATATGCCATTGGAAGGGGGAGGAAGTTTTCTGTGATTTATTTGTTTGTTTGTTTGTTTGTTTGTTTGGGAGGGTGTAGCTTGTATGTTTATTCACAGGCTAGTGCACCGTGATATTGACGCTTTTCCAAGGTGTGCCTGGATGCATACATAACGCGGCAGTACCATCCTAGTTCAGTGGTTCCCAAACATGAGCTTCTGACAGAACGGCGCCAAACATGGTAGCCTACTAATACCACTTGTGGACTTCTCACCCTGAATCCAAAGAGAGGCACATTGATTTCTAATTAGCTGTCGTAAATAGCAGAATTGCTGAACTAAAACAGTACCTGTCTCATGAAACGCTCAACTTACCTATGCAGGGCTGATTTTTAACTAATGTAGCAGGAGCGAATTGACCAAAGACTATTTTTCAGCGCAATGGGCTATACGCACAACTTCACTACTTCCTGAACTTCAGCCAGCAACTGTGTTTCTTGTCTTTCATGACTGGCCAAATTGAGTAATCCAGGTGTGGCTGACCTCATGGTTGACGACAATGGCCAGACCCACGTGTCTTTTATGGCCAGTAATGAAAGTCAGGAAACAAAGTTCAGGAAGTAGTGGAGTTGTGCAAATAGCCCATTCAGTTTCATTCTAAGTGTTGAAGTGCACATGGTAGAAGTATGAAGGGCCCTGAAATCATGTCGATAAAAAAGGATGTGTGTACATATGTGTATGTAATGTTAACTCAGAAATGTTTGAGTCTCTGAATTTATTTCTATGGTTAAACGGTGTGATGCATGGCCGGTTAGCTCAGTTGGTTAGAGCGTGGTGCTAATAACGCCAAGGTCGCGGGTTCGATCCCCGTACGGGCCAATATATCTTTTTTCCTCTCTCCTCCTTATGACATTTTATTTAAAATCTCTATACAAAAAGGGACGATCTCCAATAACGAGCAGGATTTCTCATACCAAAACAGTTTGTTCTATAACTGGTTCATACTCGTGTGATGGCATTCTTCCCTTCCTTCCAGTTTCAGACTTGACGCTAGACGGCGACAAAGGTTCATGCTATCACTATCACCGACATAATATTTGCTTTAGAAATATAACAGAGAACATGCTCCATGTGTTTCGCAGATGCAGCAGTTGGTTTACTGTTGCTAACTGTCTTCTCTTTCTTCTTTCTCTTTCACCCTTTATTGTTTCTTTTCTTAACCTTTTCTTTCCTCGTCAGGTTCAGTATTATGTAAAATGCAGTTATAACATAAAGATACAATATAACAAAATAAAATCTAAAGGAATATAATAAATTAATTCGGAATATCAAGAGCCTTATAAAGCTCAAAGCTGTTCAACACAACATAGCAGCCAGACCAAGTTTTACACTACTCACAAAAAGTTAGGGATATTCAACTTTCAGTTTTTGGAGAACAGAATGATGCAGAATAAATATTTAACCATTGAACAATGTACATTGAAAAGAGAAAGTTTAATTAAGTTCACCTGGAAAGGTTGTTGTGGATTTTAGATTCATTCTGACATCATACAAAAAGCCAAATATCCTTAACTTTTTGTGAGTAGTGTGTGTGTAGTGTGAGTAGTGACAGACAGACAGATAGATGTGTGTGCGTGGAACAGAAAACAGCGCTAGGCACAACAACATATCACTACCTGTAATTTTACTAGAAAACCATCTAGACCATCTACATATACAGGACTGTCTCAGAAAATTAGAATATTGTGATAAAGTTCTTTATTTTCTGTAATGCAATTAAAAAAGACATGAAACTGTCATACATTCTGGATTCATTAGAAATCAGCTGAAATATTGCAAGCCTTTTATTGTTTTGATATTGCTGATTATGGCATACAGCTTAAGAAAACTCAAATATCCTATCTCAAAATATCAGAATATCATGAATTCTAATTTTCTGAGACAGTCCTGTAGAACACCAGAAGCTATGGAGTGTCGGCCATGACCAAAACTGATGTGCTAGTGTATCACAATCAGTCTGTAGTCTGTAGCTTTGCTTTATGGTGATGTAACTGTGTAAAACTTTATATTGTACTTCCTGAAATCTAGCATTAAGAGAGCAGTTCCATTCTCTAAAAACTGAATCTGTAGATGAGGCATAATCATGCCAAATAGGAGCATGAACAGATGTGTTTGGTAATTCACAAAACTTTGATTTGTAGCCAAAATTTTTTGATAATTAGATAAGATGTAATGTTCTCTTTTACAGCCTGGTCTATAGGCGATGAAAACAGAAGTGCCTGAAAAGTGTTTTTGAAGTCAGACTGTGTTCAATTGCCAACTAGGGAGAAATTTCAATTAGTTTTGTAACCCCAAATAAATGGGAAAATAACAGTCACTTTGTTTAAATAGGTCCTTGGAATAAATATTGGAAAATCCTTTAATAAAGAAATCATGGCAAGGAGTCTATTTTATTGTATTTACTCAACCTATCAATGATAGATTTGATGCTCCCCATTTGTCTTTATCCTTATTCTATGAAATGTTTTGACAGATATGGACTCTGTCAGACTTAAGTCAAAGCTTGTCTCTTTACAAATGACAAACCATTATCATAATTGTCAATACAATTAGTATTAGGTGAGTTAAGAGTTGAGGCAGAGGATGTGATCACAATCTTTTTTTTTTCTTTTTTTGTCAAATTTTAGCCAAAATTCTTTGACTTTATTAAAACTTGGTTGAGAGTCTGGGCCTAGGTGCAGGTTTGGGTCAATTTCTTTAAACTGTAAATACAGTTTTAGCCTTGGCTGATGATAAACTTATTCAGACTGTGTTTTATGAATTGAAATTTTCAAAACTTTGAAATGGCATTTCATGGCAACACTGGATTCCTGAAACCTAAATGAGTGTATACAAAGCTGTATTCATCATTTCATGTTGTGTTCACTTTTTTTTAAATGATGGAAAGACATACACTGTTACATTTCCAACAAACTTGTTTATCTTTCAGTTTGAGTGAAAAACAGTATGCAACTCTTAAAATTTTTTCAGTATTAACACATTTAAACATGGAACATGTCTGAATATAAACGAACAAAAATTAAATCTTTTGGATGACAGTCATAGAATCTGGCACAAAACTGACGTATCCAAAGTGGATCATGTGCATCCTGACACTGATTTTCCTTAATGTCATGAAAAAAAAGTGAAGAGTTTAAATGCAACCAAAGCTTTAGACACAAATAATATATGATTATGAAATGATTATGAAAATAAAATCACAAAAACCCTAAGCATAAGTTTTTGTTTCTGGTAACATTTTTATCTAGAAAAATGAGACTTCAGGTGCTCCTTCAGTGCAGGAATAGTGGGAAGCTCTTTGCGGCACACGTGGCAGCGAAGAGGCAGTTTCAACAACTCACTGGTGCCTTCTTTTACAGTCACCTTTCCATCTGTTTCAAGCATCTGAATGACATCTGTTGGAAGGAAAACCCAGAATATATGAGGCTGCCAACTCCATTTAAATATTCCAAAGAATGCTGAATTGGCTCTTACCACAAGAGTCCATAAAATAGTCTGTTGTGAAGGAGTTCCAGTGCTTTTTGTTTTTTAAACAAGGAGAGTCAAAGTCCTGGCTGATGACATGGAGATGAACGTGACTATAAGAGAAAGTAAACAAAATAATTATTCATTTGTCCGTGTCAAAATTGTGTTAAACATCCATATCAGTTCATGCTGCAATTGACAGTTTGGGTTGGTAGTTCAATCTGTTGGCATACACAATGTTGTATTTATTTATTCATTTAATTATTTTATTATCTATGTCTTCAATTCTTCTTTTTTATTTCTTCAATTCTTTTATTAATTTCTTCTTCTTTTTTTTTTTTCTCCATATTTTTTATTTACTTCTTGTAGTGGTCCTTTGACCCCTGTCTGTCTGTAGTGACTGGTGAGTACAATATTGGTAGGCTATGAATGGAATAGGTTTCCCAGTTAGTACTCTTTGGTCCTGATTTACTAAAATCTCAAATAAAGAACATTCATTTGCGTGTGGCGTAAATAGATTACATGCTCTGTATCTTCATTGTTTGTGGGTTATCTAGAGTGTGCTATTGCTTTGCCATGGAAAGTTGGAGGGCAAGAAAGTCGTAAACGCACAATGAAATTCGACTTGATGGAGATATAGATATTATTGAAAGAGGCAAAATATATGACATAAAATAAGTAGGGCTGAAACAATTAATCGAATTATTCGATTAGAAAAAATGATCGATTAATATTTTAGTAATCTTTAACTTTTTAAAAGTCCTGCTTCATGCGTTGCTTCCAGTCTGTATAAACTATTTCCGGACACTCCCTACCAGTGGGTGGCAGTAATGCACCTACTCGTTGTGTGTCAACCACAGTCTTTGGTGCCAATTTGGACTCATTCTTATGGTGCATTCCAGTTGTCTTGGTGACGTCATTGCCAGGTATTTTGTGTTCCAGTTGCACCAACTCGGGAAAAAATAGAAATCTCCAAACAGCCTATTTGTGACCTAGAACAGCTAGAAAATAACACATTTCTCGCTAGAAAAATAACACAGACGTTATAACAATGTTACCATGATAACAGCTAATTTCAGTGTATGTGTTTAATAAACACATAATCACGCTGTGTTTTAAAGAAAAAAAAGACCGCCGTCAGACCGTAAAATTCAATAACAACTACTCTGTGCCCATTACACTTGGAAATTATGATCAGAAAATCTCTTTTCTATTAGTTTAATGAACACAACAATGGTACTGGACGCCGCCATCTTTAAATCTACAATCTCGGGGTCCTCTGCAAATTATGAGCTCGTATCTCGGAAAAAGGAGTTCATCACGTCACTTCCTCGGAAAATGACCTGGGAAAAACGAGTTCCGAGACAACTGGAAAACACGATTACTCCACTGCATCTCAGTCACATCTTCAAAAACATAGAAAGAGCTTATCCGTTTAATTGATTAATCGATCAGTTACAGGGGTAGATTAATTGACTATTAAAATAATCGCTGGCTGCAGCTCTAAAAATAAGTATAATAATTATCAGATAAAAACAGCCAACCTGTATCCGTGCAGTGGACAAGAATAAGGAGTTGCTATTGGGGCAAATGTAACCACAGCATTGAAGATGGTCTGAGATCTATTGCACACAAGGTGTGCGCTCTGTTACACAAAGCCGGTGGTGGTGGGGCTTTTCATTCCATTTTACCAGCCGCAGGATAATGTTTTCTGTCACGTTTTGTATAATGTGTGTTGCCTTTAGTGGGAATGTTAACTGTACTTGCTTAACCCCAGTCATGTTGTTTGTTCTTGTCCAAATACTTATCTGAAATCTTTCAATAAAAATATTTTAAATTAAACCTTTTGAAAATCAGGGTCTTTATCTTTATGAAGTTCATACTTTTTACCACTAGGTGGCAGTACAGTGTCAATTCTGTTCCAGAGAAACAAGGTAGACGATGCATTAAGCTAAATAAAGGATTTATTGTCAACTTTCCTCTCAATTTTATATTTGTGACGGGAAAATTATGTAATTATCCTCAACCAAGCTGAAAAAAGGCTCAGATGGTGCCAAAAATCGCAAAAATATTGTTAAATCTTTGGAAAAGACTATGTCAGACCTGTATTGGAATGCACTAAAATACATAAAACTTTGTCTGCCCAACAACATAAAGTCAACTTTTTTTAAAAAAAACACATACAAATAAAATTTTAAAACTAGATTTAAAATCAAAGCCAGTGAAAACATTTTCTTTCACATTTGGACTGAAGTTTTTTCGAATTAGGGAAAAAAAAAATAGTTCTAAAGTAGCATGAAGTAAGAGCAATTCATTCTAAATGTTGGACCAAAATACATACCACCACAAATCAATATTTGGTTGTGAAAAACAGAAATCCAGTGCTAGTCTGAGGCCACATTTGCGAATAGCTTTGCAGCTCCTCAGAGCTTAACTCAAGTGATGCATCAAAGTTAACATCTGAAAAACTCAGATATGGTGGCAGTTGCACATGGCCTTGTTTCATAATATATTCAGACAGAGTGTTATTTATTCAGGTTTGTAATAGGCAGTTCAAATAAGATTACTCCATCATTTGTCAAAAACTAAACTTTTTTTTTTTTTTAAACAATTACAGAAGATATTTTATAAGCATACTGAATGTCCAGGTGTGTTAACTGTAATCTGGAGAAAGAATATGTTCAACAGGATTTTTTTTTTGGTTGGATTTTTAATTTCTTTAGCTGCCCCTGATGATCAAGAGGTCTGCTTTTTGCTATCCCACATTAATTTGTGCTGCTCAGTGGGTAAAATTGATCACACTGCCTTACAAAGATAAAAAAACATAGAAACAGCTTAAGTTAATTACATCATTTGAATATAGAATTAAGCTTTTTGTTACAACTGAAATTTATATAGTATATTGTATTTTCTACAAATTTGTGTAATTTTACTTATCTTGGCTGATATATTGAGCACGATGATTATTGACAGAAATATTTCCTCATATAGTGGGGGTGCTGAAGTTTAGCTGATTTTGAATTGTGGTTCAACATAAATATTAAAAACAAACAAACAAAAATCAAGCAAGGATGATGGGACTCCAGAATCACTGCAGTCAAGTGTTTTCTGTAATGTTCAATAAGACTTCTGCTCCTGTTGACAGGTATTTTGGTCCAATGTTCATGGCTAAAGTGCACTAATTTGTCTGGGACAGGGTTTTTTTGTTGCTTTGTTTTTAATAAATGTTTAAAACCACAATTCAAAATCAATGTTTTATTTTTACTAAATTATAATTTACTAAACTTTTATTTATTATTACTTTTTTCAGTTTCTTGTCATTTGAATTACTATTGTGAATTTAGCCTTTTCTTTAATAGCAGGGAATCTAAACTTCCACACCCCACTGTAAATGTTAATCGCTTACCTCATACTTGGGATGGCATGGTAACCTGTGCGGAAGTGTAGTGAGCCAGAATCTGGGCACTGCTGAACCATGTTGTCAGCAACTTGCTGCATGTGTTTGACCAAATCACAGTGCTCTTGACGTAAAGCTTTCAGACTTGGAATTGACTGCCATGGAAGGACGAGCCAGTGGTAGCGAGATTTGGGGTATTTGTCTTTTATCACAACAACTTTGTCATCCTTGTACACCTAAAAAAAATAAAATAAAACACTATTTTAAACTCAAACAGTTAACTATCACAGCAACTGGAAACCTTTCTCATAAAATAACCACCTGCATCTTTGGGTCTTGCATTGAAGTCTTTAGGCCTTGGCTCCAATGTCCAAAACTTTCCTACAACAAATGTCAGTTAGCATACAGGTACAACAGAAGATTCATTCTTAATAAAACAACACTAAATATTTTTGTGTGGCCATATTTTTTACTTACATTTGTTTTTGTGGCTTCCCCATGGTTGACGGACAGTGAGCCCTTTTCCGTCTGTTTTGCTGTTTTTACACTATGAACCTCTCTCAGGCTTTCACTGTCCTTTAAATCAGCCTCTCTCAGTCTTTTGGTGCCACTGTGGTTCCCACTTAGATCCTCTTTGAACTGTACAGTGTATGGGTACAGCTGATTAACGATATAAAGCTGCTGTCCAGGCTTTATTTTGACATCATTGCCTTTGCCCACCATCGCAGAGTCAACATAAGTGGGGTTTAAGCCCAGCTGTAATGATAGAGGCGACACAAGAAGACAGCTAAATAACAGCTCTATTTTCTGACAGTTTATTTCACTTTCAGATATTTTAATTTATTCATTTTGTTACACATCTTACCTGTTTAACTTTGACATAACCTTTGTTGCACTCAGCTTTCAGTTCAACTGGTTGGGGGAGGATAATTAAAGAAGTCACAGTTTACTTTGGCAAGACATCGTTTTATAAAACTGAATCCAAATTCTGTATAAAGTAACGAGTATTCCTCATCTGACTTTAGCTGACATTTTCTACCAGGACAGGGATCACCCATTCATGACCTCTTGGGCCAGTGTCTTGTTGCCCTGCTGCAACACACCTGGTTCTAATAAAATGATCTCCTGCAGCTTGGTGACAAGTTCTGCACCACCCCGTAGTGTTGCTAACCTGATTTACATCATCTGGGTGCGTTCAACAAGTACACGCGGGGGCGTTCCCTTTCCTCACGCACTCCATCTGAGTAAGGCGACAGTTGTAGGTGATTTCGTCTGGATAGGAGCCAATCACTAATCGCGGGTGGGACTTTTGAAGGATGGGCGGCGTTTTGGCCGGAGGTTTTCTTTGCACATTCGACAAAAGTCGTTCACAGACTGTACACCGCTCGTACTAGCTGTCGCCGCCGCCGCCATGTTGTTTGACTGAAGCTTTTTGAGCTTGATAACATGTTTTGATAACTCGATCCTCTATGCGTGGTGGCTCTGGTGTCGCTCTGAGTTGCGTCACGGGTTGCGTCATTCGGTTCAACGTGAGTGGCTGAAGTAGCGTGTCAGTCAAGATGACGGACAGATCTTCTATCCAATCACATGCAAGAGTTTTAGAAAAAAAAGACTAATTTGAAATGACATCGGGTTAACTCCCTCCCCAGATGGTATTGCAAATACCAGGTGGCGGGAGTCAGGTTATAGTGTTGCAGCAGGGAAACATTGAAAACCTGCAGGACACGAGCCCAAGAAGTCCAGAAGTGATGAGTTCTGGAATAGAAGCACATTTTATTACCATGACTCATTTTTCTCTCTTTATCAACTAGAGTTGAGAATAGCCATTACTCCCAGAGAAAAAGTTCAAGTGGAAAACAACTAGAGGAGTGCAGCGGAACTAAGTTTCATTTTCTTACCTTGTTGGCGAGAACATTTTTTGTCTTTAATGGTCGTTTCGGGGCCCCGACCCACGACGACTGTCTGTAAATGAGGCAGTTGAATGGGATTATGATTACCTTCTTCGCTAATGAGCCAGCAAGTTGGCATTTTATCATTTTTTGGAGCGCTTCTCTTTTTTAAAAGCGCTAGATAGAAGTCCACGATTGATGACCTAACTACGGTCTCGTCTCAGCGAAATGACGTACAAGGAAAAGGCTAGGGAGGGGGGGTGTTTTGCATGGCTGAGGCGGGTAAGAAGATTCTAGAAGAGTCGCTGTGAACTGAAGCCCTGGGCGGGTGCGAAACGTTGTCTTCATATAAGGTCGGAATAAAGTAATCAACGGTATGTTTTTCACTCAAACCACTGTCACATCAGTTTTGTCGACCATAGGCTGGTGAAAACAACACAGCTAGCATTTCAGCATTAGCCGATCTAAATAGCTAAATTAGCTATGTTAGGCCTGATCAGTGCCAGTTTGTTTTCCTCACGCTCACTGTATCGGGTAATAGAGATAACCGTATCCTTGAGGTTATGTTAAAGTTAATTAACAGGAAATGTTTATAAAGCTCAGGAGAGCCGTTGAAAATCCACTGGGGTCTTATTTTGCCCCGGGGAATCCTAATGATGAAAAACATGCAGAAAACATGTGGTCCCTGAAGATAAGAAAGCAGCTTCAACTAGTTCACAAAGTGAAACCTATGCTTTCCTTTCAAAACAAAGATGGCAACCACCGGCGACCTAAGAAAGGAAATTCCAACGTTTGTATTTTTGTTTTTAGGCGGACTTGTTGCAAGTGTTCACCCTCATAACTAACTGTGCTTGTTTATTTTTCATGGTGCACAAACTGAGTCTATCATCTGTAGAATAAAGCAAACGTTAACAGATTGTGAGTACACACAGAGCTCAATTCTTGATACATTCATGAACTAAATGAACGTGGTTTGGGAGAAAGAGCATAATTACACTGGCTGTAGCGTAATTAGGTTCATTTAGTGTTCTCTGTAGTGAAGTGAGAGTCGAAACATGTCAAGGTAAACTACAACTGCTTCTTAAAAACAAATCTCTTGTCATGAAAAAATAACTTTGATGCTTGGAATTTCACTTGTAGTTTCCCCAAAAGGTGAAAACCGGCGAAAAATTTAAATGCCATCTTTATTGGGTTGCCTGTGCAAGTACAGTATTTATGCTTGTTCTATTTAAGCAAAGAGCACCAGGTACAAGAGACATGTTATGCTAGATCATTTTATTTAGATGTTTCCATATTTTTTTATTTTCCACTTAGTCTTATTTGGAGTTTATTTATTATACCTCTGTAAAAATGTCTCCTGTTATCATAGTAACATTTTTTTTATTAGTATTAGTAACATTGGTTTTGATCAAACTTCTCACTGTGTGGCATATCCGCACCCTTTAACTAATAGTTGTAAAAATTTCAGTTTTCGTTTTACGGGTCTTAGTTGCAAAATCTGAACTGGATGAAATACAGATTATCTTTTTTTCCCCCTTCTTTTACTTACCCAGGATTAACTACAGAGAAAAATGGTCAAGGAAACAGGATTTTATGACACATTGGGTGTTAAACCTAATGCAACCCCCGATGAACTGAAAAAGGCCTATCGCAAACTAGCCTTGAAGTATCACCCTGACAAAAATCCAACAGAAGGAGAGAAGGTAAGTGTGTTTTTAATTACCTCAGTGAACTAACCAAATAGCAGCATGTGTGTTTTACCTCGCTTTGATTAATTTACTTCTTTCTCTCTCTAAAGTTTAAGCAGATCTCACAAGCATATGAGGTGTTGTCAGATGCCAAGAAAAGAGACCTTTATGACCGTGGAGGTGAAAAGGCTATAAAGGAAGGGGGAACTGGTGGCGGGGGTAGCAGCTTTGCATCGCCCATGGATATCTTTGATTTGTTTTTCGGTGGAGGTAGTCGGATGCACAGAGAACGAAAAGGTAGGCAAGTTTTGGGAAAAAAAGCTGTGAATAAGCTTAAATGAACTTTTGATTATGTTGTGATGAATTTTTTTACTCTAAAGTTTTAATTTATTAAAAAGTACAAAAAAATTTACTTTATGAAAATGAATCATGGTTGAATTTTAGAGGTCCTCTAGTGATACATTGCTATGTACTGTACAGCTTCTGCCACTAAAAGGCAACCCTGATACAGACAACTGGCAGAGTCATCAAGTAAACATGTAGGGCTTCATTTCCACTAAAAAGGAGCGGGTTCTGCCCCGGTGCTGGTGCTTAACTGGTTCAACTCCAGTGCTTTCAAAGAACCAGTTGTTTTTGCCACAGATGGAGCCAAGTTTGTGTTGTGTCATTGCGTCATGACATCAACAGGTTTTTTTGTTTTTGTTTTGTTTTTTTCCAGGTGGGGTGGGAGTGGGCGTCGCGCTGCATCCCGTTTCCCTGTAGCCTATTCTGATTCCTGTCCCTGGATATACTGTATTTCTAAACTTTTTATTAATTAGCTTGTTGACGCTACTTTGCGATGTTGGTGAGCAGCTGCTGTCGGCAGTGACTGCTGCTCAAAGCAGAGTCTCTCTCCTGCAGCAGGTTGTGTTCCTCGCCTTTTGCAGGCAAATATGTCATGAATAAGATTTTATGGGTTTGAGCAAGTTGCAGGTAAGAATATGAATTTCATTTATTTTTTGTGGTCTTTACAAGTGTTTACTGAGGTTCGAAATGGTGGATATGCAGAAAGAGTGTATTCAGAGGCCGAGAAGATTTACTGATTTAATGATAACTGGCTGGTCAGCTGCTTTAGGTTTCAAGAGACAATCTCTGTCCGCAGTGCTGAAGCCAGACTAGGGGCGCAACACACCCAGCTGTGCCTCCATGCGCTAGAGAATAAATTCACTTATATGCCTATTTATTTATTAATGCACTTAATTTTTGAGGACATCTGTAGGATGATCTGGGCAAGCACTTATGCCAACACAGCCGGGGGGAGGACTCGGCCGGTATGGCAATTTAATAGTAGCAGGTCAGTTACGTCTGCGTCCCCGGGGATGAGGAAATCCCCAAGACTGTGACGCATGGAATGCAGGAGGAATTCCCAAGGCTACACGTCCTCTTATGGTAACAGACTGTGTCAGCTAATAAATACTGTATTTCCAGTGATATCGGACTGTGAGAAGGCGACTGTATAAACACACGTTTCACAAATATATATTTATTTACCTTGAGAAAAACCAGAGTCACCCATGTGAACTTCCACGCTAGAAGAAAAGCAGTCACACCGCCCTCTGATTCACATCCTACTTGTTGTCAAACCACTTCTTTTTTCGGCTTGTGTGCGCAACTCTGACCCCACATCTTTGACCGCATCATACACACTCCCATTCACTTTTCTGTCGGGGTGTGATGTCGGACAACAGCTTGCTAAAGTGCACATTTTTGCGCATTTATACTTAAACAAGCTGCCTCAGGTTTGTTCTCCGTGAATTTTTTTTTTTGTTTTGTTTTTCGTTCACTGTCATGCTCATATTTTGTCTTTCTGATGTGCAGAGAAGAGAATCTCCGGTGCAGATCTCATTTGAATGTCATTTGCATATTTATGTTGGGGGTGTGGACAGGAGGGCATCAGGTACTCCAACATGTGTGCTCAATTCCACGTTGATTGGGATGTACAAAGGAAAAGTACTTGGATCCGTGCATGCGCACAGATCCAAGTACATCTGAAGACTTTTGTGTGTATGACATTTTCAGGATTTGATCGTATGGTGGGTTTCAGTAGGAAATCCAAGCAACTCTGTACATGAGGCACCTGGTCATTTGAAGTTACATGGTATTTTTTCTTGCATGATAGAACAGGAGTTCCATCTTGCGAAGTATGTCTTTTATTATTGTTCCCACTACTGTGATTACCGTGTTGGGTTTTGCTTTTATTCGTTAGATAGTTGGTCAGGAAAAGCCATTGGATTAATGAAGAGATGAACAAGGGAACAGAAAGTGAGAGAGGATAAACTACTTGTCTTGTATTGATGCAGCATTTAGACGATTATACATGCTTTCACAGTTCATCCCAGTGATTCTGAATGGGGCTGAAGTCTAGTCTTTGTAGTGGCAGTCCTCCATGTATGACAATTATGTCATGCTTCCTGAAACATTCTCAACAATTTAAACCTAATAAATCCTGACAGTGTTGTCTTGGAATATGTCTGTGATATCAAAGGGGGAAAATCTGTAGATGATTTACTCAGGTAGGAGGCTGACGTCATTTTTTGAGACCATGAAGTTGCTGAACCCATGACCAACTGAAACAACCCAAGGCCATTTGCTGTGTTAAATCCAGGTGGTGGTGGCTTTTATTTGCTTGTTTTGTAAGTTTAGTTTACCCACTTTCTCTTCTAACAGTAAACATTTAAGAACTGAGAGGACCAGTTGCTGGACCGTTGGGATAGAAATGTTGTCTGACATGGAATTATAGTTCCTTTACAGCCAGTCTCCAAATGTTTGCAATGCAGTGTGAAGTTTAGCATTGTTTCACTGAAATTTCTAAGATGTTCACCAGTACACAAAAGTTGTAACCTGATTTGGAGCGTATGTTTCCCTAACATGTATAGCTTTTAACATTGATAGTGCCTTTCCACATGCAAGTTGCTAGTTCTGGAGGCACAAATAAACCAACATTTTTACATGTCATAATAACATTTAGTTTGGAGAACTGAAATGAAGTGAAAGAACTACTTGTTATCAGATAACAACCAAACAATCTTATTATTATCTCTTTTGGTTTGCAACAGTGACTTTGCCCTCAGAATGATAAGCTATTAAAGCTAGGGTTGGCAATGTTGGAAAAATGGTTCGAGCAAGCAACATTAAAAAAAAAACACATCACCCAAAACCACGCCTTCAGAGCACAGGGATGTGTGCGCTGATGTTTAACGAGCAGGTTAACGATAAAATCCAAGTGGATAGCTCGTTAGCTTGCCAGTAAGGTTTGTTTGGTTTTTTTGGCGCAGCAGCAGTGAGCAGTCCGTTAGCATTGAGCGGCGCACAGAGTGGGTCACGTGGGGGACGGTGAGAGGGGAGGGACAGAGACAAGACATAAAGGCATCGATTCGTTCTTTCTATACATTGTGAATGACCAATTCCTGCCTTTCAGTGCGAATGGCAGGGGTTGGTCAGAGTTTTTACAGAAGTGTAGCTCTCATAGAGGTCTGATTTTTTTATTCCTTTTTATGAATACATGATATATTGACTACTGTCAGGATGGAAGGACCATTTCACCCAGTATAACAAAATGTGTTTCTGAGAAGGATTACTAGGGTTCCTGCGGGTCCTTTAAAAAGTATTAAACTTAAATCCTGGAAACTAAGGTCGTAAAATGTCTTAAATTTACTGTAAATTTAGTTGTGGGTATTAAATATTCAGCCTGTGAGTTTAATGCCAATGGGAAAGCACAGTGCCCCACCATGAAGCATCTAATATTGTCTATGTGTTTGATTAAATTGGTGTCGTGTCAATTAGAGTGCGCAATTAACAGCTGTTTTATGGTACGTTGGCTTCAAGCAACGTCGGACGGAGTGTGTCTGCGGTCGGACGGAGTGTGTCTGCGGTCGGACGGAGTGTGTCTGCGGTCGGACGGAGTGTGTCTGCGGTGCGGTGTTGCATAGGGCTGAAAGATATACTGTTATCGTATCTATATCGAGATATGAAAAATCAAGATACTGTATTAATATTGAAAAAGCAACTATATAAAAGATAGATTTACCCTGCGCTTGTCCTGCATGTAAAGCTCTGGAAGTCACAAACAAAACTGCACTTTCCACAAAAGTGCTTGGTTTTCAACAAACCCGTAGTCGTATCGTATCGATATTAAGCTGTCTGGCATGAATATCGAGATATGAAATTTTGTCTATATCGTTCAGCCCTAGTGTTGCGTCTTTGTGGCTATATTTAGCCAGTTTTCAGAACCCCTTTAGCTATTTTTCCCCTCAAAAAAGGCAAATGTGACAATGAGTGAGACTGACGTGAAAGTACAGCGGGTGCGTGCGCAGACTCCTCCCTCCCTCAGTAACAGAGGCTCGTCCTCACGTGTTTCTGCAGCATCTCAGTTCCCACCCAACTGCTGATTGAGTTCTTTGATAATTAACTAAACAGTCTCATGTTATTTATGTGGTTCACGTGACTGCATGTCATCGCTGCTCTCTGTGTGATGCAACGACACATGCACGTCCTCAGGTGAGCACACCTCTGCTAGCGCACGCTCACGTAACACATCAACCACCTGAAACTCAGACACAAATATCAGAGTGTTAAAGCTCTGCCGAGAGGGTCGAGATGGAAACACTCAAGCTCCTTTTCAGTAGCGTGATATGTCGAAAACGTCGTGCACGTCGTGGAAACGCACACAGCTGAAGCCTCTGTGGCTGCAGATGAAGACAATGTTGTGTCATTAATGTCAGCACGTTATCTGAGATCTGAACTGTAAGAACATTCAGTGCAGCTCCACTAAATGAAACGGTTTTGATCAGAGCTTTTTAACTCTTCGTCCTCAGTGGGTTTTACTTAAATAATCAGTTTGGAAATGCATCATGATGTCACAGCTTGTAGCTGTCACATGATTGTGTCATATTAACACTGTCACGTAGGGGAGTGGGTAGCCTAGTTGTAGCATCGTGGGCTTAGGCGCGGAGGACCCAGGTTCGAGTCCCCGACACGACTCCTAGGTGAACCACTGTGGACCCCTGAGCAAGGTCCTTAACCCCACCAACTGCTCCCTGGGCTGCTTTAAGTAGCACCCCACTGTTCTCTGGTGCTCACAGTACAGAGATGGGCAAAATGCAGAGCCCCAATTTCCCCTCGGGGATCTTACCAGTATAACAAAAAATAAAAAAATAACTATGGGGAAATTACCTGTTAAAGAGTTTATCAATGCTTTCCCCCCCTCAAATAATTTTTTTGAATATGAAATGTCCAAAATTTTCTTAACAGGGAAGCTTGCCCCCCAGACTCCCCGAGCTGGGTTGTATCCTTCTCACTTTTTTCACCCCTTACCTGTTTTCACGTCTGATTGTAGACTGTTATTTGAAAACCAAACTTAACTTAATAACACTGAAAAACAAAAGACAGGTTGTCCTTGTTTTGATGTTCTAAATAAATTCAAGGTGTCTTTTTTTTTCCCCCTTTTGTCGCTCTCTCATCGTGAGAGAGCGGGGAAAAAAAAAGGCATCATACAGTCTTTTTGCACGGTTTAAATATTGCACCTAATTGATGACCAGTGAGAAATGTAAAGTCTTGATTTCCATTGTAGTAGGCAAAAAGTCAAGTATTCAAAAGAAATCATTCTAGCATTTGGGTGTCTTAGATTTTATTTTGTGAGGTCTTAAAAAGCATTAAATTTTACTTTTAAAATGGTCCATGAACCCTGATTACCAACTCTGGCTTTAATGAAATGGTATGAAGAATTAAATGTCCTTTGTTCCAGTCTTTATGCTGGAAGCAACATTCATAAAACCTGTGCATGTCTGACTGTACAATGTTGTGTTCCAATGCAGGAAAGAATATTGTTCATCAGATTACAGTGACGTTGGAGGATCTCTATAATGGAGCGACGAGGAAACTTGCTGTACAGAAGAACTGCATTTGTGACAGATGTGAAGGTACGTGGGTGCTGTCTTGTTTTGATTAGGGCTGGGACAATCCCCAATTAAATCATTAATTGGCAATTGGAAGGTTGCCAGGCAATTTGCTGTTTATCAAGGCAATGTTGAAAAAAACAAAACAAACAAAAAACAAAAGACGGCGCTCTACTGTGCATTTAGAGATGTTTCTGGAGGAAATACATGACTGTTAGAGAAGCCTCGTTTACAAACAGACCTACAATCCACATTCTCTCTCTTCAGTGCAGGTACACTGTCAGCAGCCCTGTGACGGTGACAGGGCGCATCTCGTCAATTCGAACTGACGCAGCCCGTTTGCTTATGCTTCGGGGTCATTTAACAGACTAGGCTAATTGCAAATAAATATTGTTTTAATGTGTAACTACTGAAATTTTCATGCAAGGGCTTTCATAAAGAGATTTCATGAACACATCATCCAGCAAAGCTGATTTTAAGCTTGTTAGTGCAGTCTAGCCTGGATGGAGGTTAAAATATTAAAGTATTATACGATTACATAGTATTATACATATTAGTAATATATACATATACATGTAATAAGTATATTAGTACTTATTACAAAGCCAAATCTCAGGAGTTTCAGCTCACACATGCAGTCAAATTCGGATTATTCACACAGCCATTCTGACTGGTAGCAATCAACATAAGACCCTGCCCCCTTGCCAATTTAATCATGTATTGGCAATCTTGAGCAATGACAATCAAAATTTGAAAGTCAGAGGCAATCGCACAGCTCTAGTTTTGATGTTACATGAACTGCAGTCCTAAAATTTTCAAACCATCTTTCAGAGGAACTGCTTGTATACAAATGCCACCATGTCCAGTGCTCATGTGCAAAAATAAACTTTCTCCAATAACAAAATGCAACAGTTCATTGCACATCTTTGTCATCTGGTTATCAAATTGCATTGCTCTTTCATCTTGTGGACTGGAACAATGGCTGAAAAAAGGCAGTGTTTCTTTCTGGAAATATTGAGGAATCTCACAAAAACCAAATACTGTTGATTATAAACCAAATATAGCATCTTGAAAAATGTAAAATAATAGACTTAAGGGGTAAAGTTTGTAAGGATGGATAAATGCGCAGTGTGTTCTCTCTGTAAACTGGTTCTTCTGTATATTCTTTGTGACACAATTTTTAAAAAATCATCAAAGAACCATAAGATCTACCACCAAATGTCATTATATGTATAGAAACTTAAATTAAAACGAATTAAAACAATCCAGATACCAGCAAAAATTATTTGAGTTTTCTTTAAAGTAGCATTAAAAAGTTGCTATAAAAAACTCCATATTTAATCTAGTAAAAGTTCTGGTGTGCAAATGTTTTCTTTTATTTTAAAAAATGCATCTGTTTTTTAAGTTGAGCATTTTTCATTAGATCTACCACAAAAATAAGCGTCTGTGGTGATCACAGATTGTAATTTGTTTATGATTCAAAAACATGTCAAATTCTACAAATCCATAAGAGCAAATAAGATTAAATAAAATTGTTTGTTGAAGTGAAATGAAATCTTTGCAAGTTAACACCACTTTAGCCTCGATCGGTCTTTGATT
>JALJCO010007507.1:0-94080 GCA_023101725.1 Atherinomorus stipes | reverse complement strand
CATGATGAGGTGGAAAGGAAGATTCTCATCATGATGAGGTGGAACGGGAGATTCTCATCATGATGAGGTGGAACGGGAGATTCTCATCATGATGAGGTGGAACGGGAGTTTCTCTTCATGATGAGGTGGAAAGGAAGATTCTCATCATGATGAGGTGGAACGGGAGTTTCTCTTCATGATGAGGTGGAACGGGAGATTCTCATCATGATGAGGTGGAACAAGAGATTCTCATCATGATGAGGTGGAAAGGAAGATTCTCATCATGATGAGGTGGAACGGGAGATTCTCATCATGATGAGGTGGAACAAGAGATTCTCATCATGATGAGGTGGAACGGGAGTTTCTCTTCATGATGAGGTGGAACGGGGAGATTCTCATCATGATGAGGTGGAACAAGAGATTCTCATCATGATGAGGTGGAAAGGAAGATTCTCATCATGATGAGGTGGAACGGGAGTTTCTCTTCATGATGAGGTGGAACGGGAGATTCTCATCATGATGAGGTGGAACAAGAGATTCTCATCATGATGAGGTGGAAAGGAAGATTCTCATCATGATGAGGTGGAACGGGAGATTCTCATCATGATGAGGTGGAACGGGAGATTCTCATCGTGATGAGGTGGAACGGGAGATTCTCATCATGATGAGGTGGAAAGGAAGATTCTCATCATGATGAGGTGGAACGGGAGTTTCTCTTCATGATGAGGTGGAAAGGAAGATTCTCATCACGATGAGGTGGAACGGGAGTTTCTCTTCATGATGAGGTGGAACGGGAGATTCTCATCATGATGAGGTGGAACGGGAGATTCTCATCATGATGAGGTGGAAAGGAAGATTCTCATCACGATGAGGTGGAACGGGAGTTTCTCTTCATGATGAGGTGGAACGGGAGATTCTCATCATGATGAGGTGGAAAGGAAGATTCTCATCACGATGAAGTGGAACGGGAGTTTCTCTTCATGATGAGGTGGAACGAGAGATTCTCATCATGATGAGGTGGAACGGGAGATTCTCATCATGATGAGGTGGAAGCGGGAGATTCTCATCATGATGAGGTGGAACGAGAGATTTTCATCATTATGAGGAGGAACGGGAGATTCTCATCATGATGAGGTGGAACGAGAGATTTTCATCATTATGAGGTGGAACGGGAGATTCTCATCATGATTAGGTGGAACGGGAGATTCTCATCACGATGAGGTGGAACGGGAGATTCTCATCATGATGAGGTGGAACGGGAGATTCTCATCACGATGAGGTGGAACGAGAGATTCTCATCATTATGAGGTGGAACGGGAGATTCTCATCATGATGAGGTGGAACGAGAGATTCTCATCATTATGAGGAGGAACGGGAGATTCTCATCATGATTAGGTGGAACGGGAGATTCTCATCATGATGAGGTGGAACGGGAGATTCTCATCAGGATGAGGTGGAGAACGGGAGATTCTCATCGTGATGAGGTGGAACGGGAGATTCTCATCACGATGAGGTGGAACGGGAGATTCTCATCACGATGAGGTGGAACGGGAGATTCTCATCAGGATGAGATGGAACGGGAGACTCTCATCATGATGAGGTGGAACGGGAGATTCTCATCACGATGAGGTGGAACGGGAGATTCTCATCACGATGAGGTGGAACGGGAGATTCTCATCATGATGAGGTGGAAAGGAAGATTCTCATCATGATGAGTTGGGACGGGAGATTCTCATCATGATGTGGTGGAATGCAGATTCTCATCATGATGAGGTGGAAAGGAAGATTCTCATCATGATGAGGTGGAGCGGGAGATTCTCATCATGATGAGGTGGAAAGGAAGATTCTCATCATGATGAGGTGGAGCGGGAGATTCTCATCATGATGTGGTGGAGCGGGAGAGATTCTCATCATGATGAGGTGGAACGGGAGTTTCTCATCATGATGAGTTGGGACGGGAGATTCTCATCATGATGTGGTGGAACGGGAGATTCTCATCATGATGAGGTGGAAAGGAAGATTCTCATCATGATGAGGTGGAACGGGAGATTCTCATCATGATGAGGTGGAACGGGAGATTCTCATCATGATGTGGTGGAACAGGATATTCTCATCATGATGAGGTGGAAAGGAAGATTCTCATCATGATTAGGTGGAACGGGAGATTCTCATCATGATGAGGTGGAACGGGAGATTCTCATCATGATGAGGTGGAACGGGAGATTCTCATCATGATGAGGTGGAAAGGAAGATTCTCATCATGATGAGGGTGGAACGGGAAATTCTCATCATGATGAGGTGGAACGGGAGATTCTCATCATGATGAGGGTGGAACGGGAGATTCTCATCATGATGAGGTGGAACGGGAGATTCTCATCATGATGTGGTGGAACAGGAGATTCTCATAATTTTGTAGGGGAAAATGGAGATTCTCATCATGATGTGGTGGAACAGGAGATTCTCATCATGATGAGGTGGAAAGGAAGATTCTCATCATGATGAGGTGGAACGGGAGATTCTCATCATGATGAGGTGGAACGGGAGATTCTCATCATGATGTGGTGGACAGGAGATTCTCATCACGATGAAGTGGAACGGGAGATTCTCATCATGATGTGGTGGAACATGAGATTCTCATCACGATGAAGTGGAACGGGAGATTCTTATCATGATGTGGTGGAACATGAGATTCTCATCATGATGAGGTGGAACGGGAGATTCTCATCATGATGTGGTGGAACATGAGATTCTCATCATGATGAAGTGGAACGGGAGATTCTCATCATGATGTGGTGGAACATGAGATTCTCATCACGATGAGGTGGAACATGAGATTCTCATCATGATGTGGTGGAACGGGAGATTCTCATCACGATGAGGTGGAACGGGAGATTCTCATCATGATGAGGTGGAACGGGAGATTCTCATCATGATGAGGTGGAACGGGAGATTCTCATCACGATGAGGTGGAACGAGAGATTCTCATCATTATGAGGTGGAACGGGAGATTCTCGTCATGATGAGGTGGAACGAGAGATTCTCATCATGATGAGGTGGAACGGGACATTCTCATCATGATGAGGTGGAACGAGAGATTCTCATCATGATGAGGTGGAACGGGACATTCTCATCATGATGAGGTGGAACGAGAGATTCTCATCATGATGAGGTGGAACGAGAGATTCTCATCATGATGAGGTGGAACGGGAGATTCTCATCATGATGAGGTGGAACGAGAGATTCTCATCATGATGAGGTGGAACGAGAGATTCTCATCATGATGAGGTGGAACGGGAGATTCTCATCATGATGAGGTGGAACGGGAGATTCTCATCATGATGAGGTGGAACGAGAGATTTTCATCATTATGAGGAGGAACGGGAGATTCTCATCATGATTAGGTGGAACGGGAGATTCTCATCTTGATGAGGTGGAACGGGAGATTCTCATCTTGATGAGGTGGAACGGGAGATTCTTATCGTGATGAGGTGGAACGGGAGATTCTCATCACGATGAGGTGGAACGGGAGATTCTCATCATGATGAGGTGGAGCGGGAGATTCTCATCACGATGAGGTGGAACGAGAGATTCTCATCATTATGAGGTGGAACGGGAGATTCTCATCATGATGAGGTGGAACGAGGAGATTCTCATCATTATGAGGAGGAACGGGAGATTCTCATCATGATGAGGTGGAACGGGAGATTCTCATCATGATGAGGTGGAACGGGAGATTCTCATCATGATGAGGTGGAACGGGAGATTCTCATCATGATGAGGTGGAACGGGAGATTCTCATCATGATGAGGTGGAACGGGAGATTCTCATCATGATGAGGTGGAACGGGAGATTCTCATCATGATGAGGTGGAACGAGAGATTCTCATCATGATGAGGTGGAACGGGAGATTCTCATCATGATTAGGTGGAACGGGAGATTCTCATCATGATGAGGTGGAACGGGAGATTCTCATCAGGATGAGGTGGAACTGAGATTCTCATCATGATGAGGTGGAACGGGAGATTCTCATCATGATGAGGTGGAACGGGAGATTCTCATCATGATGAGGTGGAACGGGAGATTCTCATCAGGATGAGGTGGAACGGGAGATTCTCATCATGATGAGGTGGAACGGGAGATTCTCATCAGGATGAGATGGAACGGGAGACTCTCATCATGATGAGGTGGAACGGGAGATTCTCATCATGATGAGGTGGAACGGGAGATTCTCATCATGATGAGGTGGAACGGGAGATTCTCATCACGATGAGGTGGAACGGGAGATTCTCATCATGATGAGGTGAAACGAGAGATTCTCATCATTATGAGGAGGAACGGGAGATTCTCATCATGATTAGGTGGAACGGGAGATTCTCATCAGGATGAGGTGGAACGGGAGATTCTCATCAGGATGAGGTGGAACGGGAGACTCTCATCATAATGAGGTGGAACAGGAGATTCTCATCATGATGAGGTGGAACGGGAGATTCTCATCATGATGAGGTGGAACGGGAGATTCTCATCACGATGAGGTGGAACGGGAGACTCTCATCATAATGAGGTGGAATGAGAGATTCAGCCGACAAGTGTGCAGCAATTGTGTGATGCTATAATGGAACTAAATGTCTGAAGAATATTTCCAGCATCTTGATGAATCAATGACACAAAAAAATAAATCAGTCCTGAAAAGAAAATGAGATCAAACTGGGTATAGAAAGTAGACCTGATAAAGGGGACGCTGAGTAAACCGTACAATAGTTGTTTTACGGTCCCACATAAGTGTTAATGCATTTAAATGTAGCGTGTAAATGAACAGAATATTTCTGTCACACAGCTCATATTCTTTTCCTGCCGTGATAAACAGGAATGCCTGGTTTTTGTTTGTAAAAGTAGAGCTTCGTCCCGGCAGACGGCGGTCGTGCTGACAGAACCACGGCCTCAGAGCAGAGGCTGGACGCTCGCGCTCCTGTCACAGCGGGCACATGCAACTCGTGGCAGTTGTAGAGTACAAACAGTTGTAGTTGTGTCCTGGCAGAAAATAGCGCCGCTCTGAGCGGAGGGATACAGTCACTCCGCAGTCTGTGAATGCTCCGGGATTCCGCGGAGCAGCACACGCATGGATGGCAGCTGTGATGCGGCTCAGTGTTCCACGGTTTTCTTTTTTTTTTTTTTTTTTTTTGTAGCTCGTAGGAAAGAGACTGACGCTCGCGCGGGTGGAGACTGCTATACATTTAAATCCCCCGGGTCGCTTTTTCACGCTTTACCCACGAACAGCGGCCCCCCCTTTTTTATTTAGTTTTATTCACACCGCTGGATGTCTACGGCCACTTTAATGTCGTAAATGACAGGTCTGTAAGGGCGTCGTTGTCGGGAAGTTTTTCAGGGGGGGGTGGGGGTTTGACCAGCGAAGGGCCATGGCAGGCGAGGCTCGGCCGGAGCTGGTCGGGAAGCGGTTCCTCTGTGTCAGCGGGGACCAGGCGCCTGAAATCGGCGACATCGGTCGATGGCCGTGGAGGTCTGGGGTCATACGAGCCGTCAACCACCGCAGCAACGACAACGCGGAGCTGACGGTAAGAAACGCCGACTTTGTCTGCCCGTTTTCGGTCTGTTACATGCAAAGCGAGCGGGAGAATCTGCGGTTGTCGGCTAGCCGACAGTGCTGGAGATTTACCGGCGCAAACTACTCTGTGGCTTGTTGTGGATCTTGGAGCAGAAGAGTTTCGTATGTTTTGTGATGTCTTAAAAGTCTGTTTAATGTTTTTAGATGAGCAAATCAATGGGAGTCGGACTACCGACGGGGCTTATGGAAAGCTAGCCAGGCTGCGTGGAACATGGACGCAGATTTTACCGTCGCATTTTAGTTCATACTGACAACGTTTCTGACTAAAATGCGTCCACATCGGGAGTAAATGGATGACAGGCAGCTGGCAGATGGTGTTGTCATCGTATGTTGGAGAAGGCATGTGTAGGAATGTGAGTCCGGAGCAGCTAAAAGCTTTAATCTGGTGTGCACCGTGAATCAGCTGACGGAGGTGAGGTTAGCTTTCCACACTTATTCCCGCGTTACAGACTTAACGTCCAACTAATCCTTATTAGCTCGTGGTTATTGTTCACGATGTTGTGTCTGGAGCCCCATAATCGACCACGTAGCCCCTCGCGCCTGTTTTCTCGTCTCTGGCTGGAGATAAACCCACCGACTTGGATGGATGGGGGGTGCAGGAATGCTGGGACTTGTAAAAACATAAAACTGGCTTGCTGCAGGCTGAACAATGGCCAGCGTGTCTTCGTGGAAAACTATTGTGTGTGTCTGTATTTCACGGAGAATTTGCGTCCGTGTGAAAGCTGCACACATCTCTCCTGGCTCTGTAATTGCAGATTGCATCTTTGATGTGTTTTGCTTTTTGACACCTCCCATAAGAGGTATTTTTGAAATATCTTTTAATTATTTTAATCATAATTAGTAACCACGCCAAAACCAGCAGCCAGTAAAATATGAACTGTATGCCTTGACAAGTCCTTGGCTGGTAGTACTCAGTATCAGGCAGTACTCGGTGTACAGTGTGTGTCCTCGCGTTTCTTTTGTTCCCAGACTGCTTCTATCTGCCTGCAGATAGCTGAGGAAACGCCAGCACACTTCCCATTTGATCATTTAGCTTTTCTCTTTGTGCACGTGGGGCATTTGTTGCAGACAGACAGCCATCAGGTATTTCATCTCACAGCTAATATCTTGTAATGGTGGCAAAGCTCCTTTGTGTCTGTGATCAGTGTTGTAGTTCAGGTCTTACATGTTTACCAGCAGATATTAAAGCTGAAAACTTGGCCAACGTGCCACAGATTCATCTTTTAATCTGATGTCTAAGTAAGCAAATACCAGCTTTCTGTCACTCTGAATTTCAATAAGCAAGTTGTTTGTGTTTTTGACAGCAGCGATGTGGCACAACTCCATAAATCGATAACACGGGCATGATTGCATTGACTGCAACAGAAATTGCACAGGTGTTTGTATCACAACGTGTTCCCGGCTTCCCAAATCCCTCGTAAAACTGGTCCTCATGCGTGATGTGATTTAAGCAAATAGTAGTGTTCTGGTTTAATCCATACAATGAGGTACAGTCTCATTAGCGAGGGGTTTAACTGGCTGAGTGAATGCAGCGCTGAAGGATTCAAGATTAGATTAGAAGTGTGTCAAGCCAAGCTGTCAGGGCTTTGTCAAGTATACGTGGTTAGATAGACGAGTACGACATGGGCTGCTAAGCCTCTGGAAAACTCTCTGTTTTAACAATCAGACTGTATCTCACTAGATAAATGTTAGTTGAAATTACAGCCCATCAAATATCTTCCTCATCTGCTGAACCAAGTCAGCAGAAATGACATTTTTTCTCATGTTTTACAACTGAAGCATGAGTTCAGTTGGAGTTTGACCTGTCTAAGTGGACTTCTGTCCTCTGTCCAGCATGCATGACTGAGGAGCTGAAGATATGGCCAGTTTCAGCTGTTTCTGCTGGAACTGTTAGTTTACAAACCAGAATTACTTGAGACGATGTACGTGTATGGGATTAGTTCCCCGTGGAGCTGGGATGGTTTGCAGACCTGTACGTTTAGTAAATGCAACATGGTTTTGTTTTCCTGTGTAACACTCTGACCTGGTTAAAGAACAAGTTTCTCTTTCTTTAACCTGGACCTTATTTCTAGGAGTTTATACGTGCATTTACTCACCGGTAAAGTTTCTGCATCACTTCCCCCTTTCCGCCCGCTCCCCCCCCCCCGTCGATGCCCTGGGTTGGCCTGAGGGGGGGTTTGTTTGAATTCTGGTTCTGACACCACCCCTTCCCCTATCTTCCTCCCCCAGAATTCGCTGGCCTAGCATCGCCTCTACCTCACTGCTTCTTCTTTTTGTCACGTCATCCCCTTAACCACCACACTTCCACCCACACCCGCCACAAATATAAAAAAAACACACCCGTCTCCCTCTTTTTTTTTTGCCCGCGCGCGCACGAGGTGGCTGTTTATTTAATTAATTCATTTGTTTATTTTTATTTCTTCCCTCCCCTCTGTCTTCCTCATCAGTATCTTCATCCCCCAGCCAAAAAAGTAAAAATAGTCCGGCGCGGGATGGAAGATAAATCTCCCTCCTTTTTTTTTTTTTAGGAGAAAAAAAAAAATGACCGACTTGGCCCCCCCCGCCCCACACCCGCTGGTGGAAACGGGGCTATTGAGTCCTTCAGAAGATACTAAGTTAAGTCGCCCTTCGGTGAACATCCGGTAAAATGGGAGACACGGAGCAGCCTCTATATCAGACATTATCTGCAGTAAAACTCCTTGATTTCATCAATACTTTAAGTAGAATGAATGAACGAACGAGTACTATCGTCCCGTGAGTCCAGATTTAACTTTCCGTTAGTTATCAGGGTTTTACACAGTTTTCGGGGCCACGCATTCACGATGCGCGCTTCCGTAGTCCAGCTGAGATCAGCTGATACCCAGACACCAACAAAAACACAATTAGAGAAACTCTGAACTCACAGGACAATAGTACTCATTCCTTCATTCTACTGAAAGTATTGATGAAATGCAGGAGTTTTACTGCAGATAATGTCTGATATAGAGGCTGCCGCGTCTCCACCATGATACTGGACGTTCACCGAAGGGCGACTCAACCTAACATCTTCTGAAGGACTCAAAGTGACGCAGAAACTTTCCCAAATATGAAAAATTCTAACATGGACGTCAGGGATGGGCATTAGCCATCGTCTTTTTGATCGATCATCGGGAGAATTAACGATCAAGTATCCACGTACCAGGCAGACTGTTTTTTTTTTTTCTAAAATCTGTATTTATCCCCCCCCCGTATTGTCATGATACTATAATTTCATTCTCAATTCTCGATACCGATACTAAAGATGGTGGTCAATACTCAATACTATTTTCGATAGTATCGTGAACCCCCCCCCCCCCCCAAACAACCAATCCAAACAACACAGCAAAAACATATGAATAAACACTGTGTGAGTAAAGACCTTAAAAATGGAAACATTATGTTTCAGACCTAGTTTGTGCGGCGATGGTCTTCATCCCGTCTCCAGCTGCTCTGAGATTCAGAGGAGACCAACTAAAAACCTTCAGCCCCCAGTGGACTTATTTACGTGTCCTTTTATTCGCAATACGGGAGCCAAATCATGTAAACAATAGAGCAGACAAACTAGTTGGGGTGAGGCTGAGATTCTGCTGCTTCTACGCGGGGGCGGGGCCAGTGGGGGCGGAGCCAGGGGGGCGGGGCCAGTGGGGGCGGGGTCAGTGGGGGCGGGGCCGCGGCTCGTTAAGAGTAAACGGTCAGTCTGCACGAGTCTCCAGAAACACTGGATTTATCTCTAATCACTTGTTGAAACAAAAAAGTTAACAGAGGTTTAAAGTCGCTGAGTTAGCTACAGTGTAAACAATGGGTCCTCCAGGGAGATGCTGGAGGGGGGGGGGGCTGCCCGCAGCGGTGCCTGTTAAATACGGTCAGAGACTCAGCAGATACCAAAGTGGCATTTAAATATCGATACCATGCTGAATAATATCTAACTAGGTGCTCATTTTTAGAATCGATTAGGACCTGAGAATCCATTTTGTTTACAACTCTACATTCCACTGAACTGTAAAAATAAATAAACTAATGATGAATAAATGATGAAGGGACTAGGAACGGATGACAGAGCTGCAGGTCTCCATAGCAACGATGGTCCACGATGAAAAACACTGACTGAGAACGACTGACTGCTGACCTGGTGTCACTGATGATGTGACGTTTACTGTACAAAGTTCAGGATCGCAGATCTGCAGGAGGCTTTTATTTTGAAAGTTACCTGCTTCCGTGTCTGATTTTCTGTGTTTTTGCTGAGAGCTTGATGCTTTCTGGAAGCTCCGTCAGAAACAGAGACGCTGCCACGAGACGCTTCTGACTTCTGGAGGGAAGTAAGCTGTTGACTAAAACGGCCGCGTTCAGCTCCGGAGACGCCAAACACGCAACCGGTGTTGCCTTCACTGACCGCTGATTCTGTCAGCAAATAAATGTGTTACATAGACTAAACATATGGACGTAAAGTTGAGCTTCATTTACCAGCTAGATTAGCAACCTGTTGCTGAAACCTTGAAGTTTCCTCTGGAGCAGGCTCAGAGTGGAGCCAGTATTTGTTGTAGGTTTGATCAACGTCAGCACGTTACCAGATCTGAACGCTAAGAATATTAGAGTAAAATCATCTTTATTGACGTCATCAGGACGTGTCTCAAACTGGACAGTCGTGTGTGTTTCAGTCTTTTCTGGAAAACGAGTCTGATTGGGATCGTCAGAAGGAGGGGTGCTGTAGAACGGGGGAGGCTGCAGGTCTGAAACCGGATCCCACGCCCGCCGTCTAACATGAAAATGATTCTCTCTGCTTTGTGATTGGCTGTTTGCAGTGTTGTGACTGGTTCAGGCCTAAGCTGGACTTTTATTCTGGCTTTGGGTTTAGATCCTTTGGGGGCCGATTCTACATGAATTGAATGAATACTGAATTATTTGCTAACAGGGTGTCATGGTTGTTAGTAATGTGGACATAAAATAAATAAACTCAGAATATCAAGAGGAGCATTATATCTGTTCAACACAACAAATCAGCCAGAACATCATTCTGCTGCCTCCATGCTGGAGAGCGATATATGGATGCAGTCACACGCTCTTTGTGAGGTAATCTACTGTAAAAAGAACATTTCTACTGGTTTGGTTTTTACTTTGTGATTGGCTGATTTCAGCTTCTTGTTATCTGGTAAACTGGTATATTTCTGATCGTTTTAACCACATTCATGGTGAATAACTGACATCTGGTTCAGCGTTATATTTCATATTGTAGTTGAGACAGTAGAACCAGTGTGTCCCAAATGTTTAAAATGTATTTGCTTGTTTTGGGGGTAAATCTGAGAATATGTGAGCTGTAATAGAGGTGAAAATGGACGGGCTGCTTGCAGACGGGATTATTTATCCTGCTGGAATTTTCTCCTGCTGGATGGACAGCTTCAGTCTAACTCCTCAGTTATGGTGCGCTTTATTTGTGTTTGATTTCATCCAAGAACAGGTTGAGGTTTCATGGGTTGATACTGTTCGTTATTGTTTTATTCATAAACCAGCTTGCGTGGAGTTGAAGTTGCATCTGACAGGGTTCCCATGCATCCTGGGAAAACTGGAAAACCTGGAAAATAAACATTTTTCCAGTCATGGAAAACACATGTAAAATAAGAGCGTAAAATGTCCTGGAAAATGATTTTGCATTGTCGCTGCATCGTCGCTGCATCGTCTCAGCTACGTCGTGGCTTTGTCGCTGCGTCATATCGGCTTTGTTGCTGCTTCATCTCTGTTTCTTTGCTCATTCGTCTCTGCTTCGTGTCGGCTTCATTGTGGCTTTGTCGCTGTGTCGTCACCGCTTCATTGCTGCGTTGTCTTGGCTTTGTCTCTGCTTTATCTCTACGTCGTCTCAGCTTCATCACTGCTTCATCGCTGTTTCGTTGCTCATTCATCACTGCTTCATCGCTGTTTCGTTGCTCATTCATCACTGCTTCATCGCTGTTTCGTTGCTCATTCATCACTGCTTCATCGCTGTTTCGTTGCTCATTCATCACTGCTTCATCGCTGTTTCGTTGCTCATTCATCACTGCTTCATCGCTGTTTCGTTGCTCATTCATCACTGCTTCATCGCTGTTTCGTTGCTCATTCATCACTGCTTCATCGCTGTTTCGTTGCTCATTCATCACTGCTTCATCACTGCTTCATCGCTGTTTCGTTGCTCATTCATCACTGCTTCATCTCTGTTTTGTCTCTGCTTCATCTCTACCTCGTCTCGGCTTCGTCATGGCTTTGTCGCTGTGTTGTCACCGCTTCGTCTCTGCTTCATCTCTGCGTTGTCTTGGCTTCGTCGTGGCTTTGTTGCTGCATCATCGCTGTTTCTTTGCTCATTCGTCGTGGCTTTGTCGCTGTGTCGTCTCGGCTTCGTTGCTGTGTTGTTCCGGCTTCATCGCTGCTTCATCGCTGTTTCTTTGCTCATTCGTCGTGGCTTTGTCGCTGTGTCGTCTCGGCTTCGTTGCTGTGTTGTTCCGGCTTCATCGCTGCTTCATCGCTGTTTTGTCTCTGCTTCATCTCTACCTCGTCTCGGCTTCGTCATGGCTTTGTTGCTGCATCATCGCTGTTTCTTTGCTCATTCGTCGTGGCTTTGTCGCTGTGTCGTCTCGGCTTCGTTGCTGTGTTGTTCCGGCTTCATCGCTGCTTCATCGCTGTTTCGTTGCTCATTTGTCACCGCTTCGTCACCGCTTCGTTGCTGTAAAAAATATAAGCAACAATTCTAGAACACTTGGGGTGGCATTTATCAGTCTATGTTGTGATAACTTGACTCGTGCTGTAGCAGCTGGAAAAGTCCTGAAAAGTCCTGGAAAATAATTGAAGGAAAGAGTGGGAACCCTGTCTGATGTTAGCGGTACTATTTCCGACATGTTCTTTTAGTCCGTCGTCCTGCCGTTTTCTGACCTGGCCCAGAAAATGTCCAGTCGTGAAGCTTTTCACTGGTCCTGTGGTATAAAACTGCCACTCTCATCTGGATTGTCATGAATAGATGAATAGTCCGGTCATCGGCTATAGGAGCTTCTGTTTTACTTTACAGTCGGTTGCACACACGTGTGTACAGTAGCCCTGCTGTCGGTTTGTTTTTAGTCCTGTGGCCTGAGGTTCATCTCTGTATGTCTGATCAGCAGAAACTGACCGACAGTGACTGTGAAGAACCTTCCACACACATCCATGTTTGGTTATCGCAGCGCTGCAATATCCAGGGAGTGTGTTGGGTCATGAACACGAGTCCTGGCAAAAATTATTCAGCTGGAAGCACATAAACAAACAAATCATTGAACATCTGAACGTTGGGTTAATGTAAAACAGGCTTAAAAATGAAGGAACATTGCTGTCATTCTTGTTTTTTCCCCACATGTAGAGTAAAATATTATAGAATCAGCATGTCATTTGATTTCTTACAACAAATACCTGCACAAGTTTTAACCTGCAGATGAATCTTCAGTTAAAGAGACTTCTTCTAGACATTAATGGTTCCAGCCAGAGAGATGTCGGTGGAAATGATGACAAGACTTCCTTTAAGAACATAACTCAACTCAACAGTGTGGAAAAAGATGTTCCCAGTCTGCTGTGACCAACATCTGGAACACAAACAAACAAAACGAGCAAACAAACAAGCATTCAGGTCAAAAGCCTGACCGGAATAGAAATACTTGACATAATCATTCCAATAGTAATCCTCTGGTCCGGTCACACAATCTTTTTCTTGACGATTGTAGCGATCACCGCCCATGAAAACAAATAATTTGAATGTTAGGTTGAAATGATCCTTACGGAGCATGCCTGTTACATCAGCGATACGTCAACACAGCGTATTCCCACGTGACGTTTCGACTGGTGGAAGACAACTGCAACATCTGAATCGCATCAGGACACCCTGGAGTAGTGATAATAGTAGTGATAATCATCTTTTTTATGATGAAAATGCAATAAATAACGGTGTTATCATGGATCACGGTGGATTTAGAGTCTGAATAAAAACTCGATTTTGCAGCTGGATTGTAAACCTGGACGGGATGTACAGTCCTCAACATTATTCATACCCTCCAAATAAAGACGGAATAAAATCAGCTGTCAGTGAAATAAGATGAAATTGACAAAAGTAAAAATAAATTTTGTTTTTATGAAAATCATGATGAAAGAAATATTAAAAAAACAAAAAATAAAACAAGTAAACAAGCATGATGGGGCTCTGAAGCTAAAATGTTTGAGCCAATCACAGCAATCAGGTGTTTTCTGTAACGTCCAATCAGACGTCTGCACCTGTTGACAGGTACGTTGGTCCATGTTCATGGGAAAGATGCTCTAATGTGTCTCGGACAGTTTATTATTATTATTATTATTATTATTATTATTATTCCAGCCACAATTCAAAAGCAGTATTTTATTTCACCAACTTATAATTTTGTAAATTTTTATTTATTATGAGTTAATTTATTTTCTCGTTATTTGAATTACTGTTGTGAATTTAGTCTTTTCTTTAATTGGAGGGTATGAATCATTTTGAGGACGACAGTCTGGAAAACGTCCGTAGATCACCTGAAGGGTAAAATCCATCACAGAAACGCACCTCTGTTCCTGAGAAATTGTTGACGGTATAAGTGATAGCGTTGTGGGATCCAGCAGAGTTTTAAGGGTTAATATGAGCGCAGAAGCATCGTTCCCGATGCCCTGTCACTGCTGCACATTTTCATCATGTGCTCTTTGTATAATGCTGTGTTGTGAGTAGAGCTGTGCAATTCATCGAAATTTGATCATGATTTCAATGTTGGTGTCAAACAATCTGCAAACCCCCATAATCGAGTTGAAACTATTTTTTTTGGGCCAGTTTTCTTTACACAATTTCCAGGCAGATTTTTAGGGTGTCATAGTTTATTTTGGGCTTTAAAAAGAAAAAGAATAATTATTTTTTTCTTCAAATAGAGAAACTGCAGAACAGCTGGATACACTGTTTATTTTGGATACATGTGTGTTTTTCTAAATTTACTGCATTTATTTAATGCTCAAAGTATATTTATTTTATTCATTGAATGTTTTATACTAGAGGTGGGCGATATGGGGGAAAAATTATATCACGATATTTTCTTTACAAAATCACGATCTTCTGATCCTGATATTTTATCAGGATTTTTTTTCCATGTATATCATTCAGACTATTTTGCAAGTTATTGTCAGTAACGCAAAACCATTTTCCTATTTAAAATCAAACCGCTGGAAAGGACAAAAAATCCCTTAAAACAGGTGCTATTCAAGCACTTTTTATTCAGCTGAGCAAAAATGTTTCATAACAAGGCAGCACCAGCCTGGTGACCTCAATGGATTTTTTTGAGGAAGCACATTATTAGCATCAAATCAATCCTAAAGTGTAATAAATAAAATGTACAGCTTTTAAGCTTTTCACAGAAGCTACATCAAATACAAATGCCACTTGTTTAACAATGCAGTACAGCCGCCATGTAAACTTGACAACTTTCCCACAATTTTTAATGAAGATTATGTGAACTTTGACCTCGTTTGCCTCTGACCTTTTAGAGCTCAGCCAATGAGATGACGGCTCTCTGTAACGTAGTCAGAAGCTACATACAGAGGAGGAAGAGAAAGTACATGAAAACTACACAAAAACCACCTAAACGGCAGATCAGGGTCTCTGCAGGAAGAGTAATACGAGGTGAAACGGCAGCCGTCAGATCGGAGCAGCAGGTTTGTGAACGGGCAGAGTTTACGAACAACCGTCATGCTAAATACAATGCTAACGCTAGCATAGCTGTTTGAGTACGTTCCAATCAGACGCTCCGAGCTCCGCCGCCTCCGTTCAGCACCTCTACGTCCACCTGGCGGCGAGCGAAGCACAGGTTTCTGATCTGAAGTGGAGACATGTCTCCTCTCTCTCGATTTTCCCCCCCCGCCCTCGTTGGGGGGGGGGGGGGGGCCGCCCCCCCCACCCCCCCACCGCCTCCCGACCCCCCCCCCCCCCCCCCCTCCCCCACAACCCTCCCCCTTCCCCCCTCCACCCTCCCCCCCCCCCCCCTCAAACCCCCATCCCCACTATAAACAAACTTGAATGATTTTTCTTGATCAGCCCCTCACCCTCGCTCTCATTCTTTTCTTTTTGTAAGAGAGGGGAGGGGGAGGAAAAACAAAACCACCCCCCCACACCCTTTCCCCCTCTGATTATCTCTCCCTGGTTTTCCATTGCCAACGCCGTGGTTTGATTTGGAAAATGGAGGGGGGAAATCGTGGGGAAAAAAAAGCCGGCATCCAGACGGTTCTACCATCGTTGTTTTGGCAAATCGTCATCATTTTCAAAACCTTCACGATCTTATATCCCCATATCCCACACCCCTATTTTTTAAATTCAAGAACAGCCATATAGGTAAATTTTTTTAACCTTTATTTATTTCCAGTTTGAACGTTTTGCATAAATGATCAGTGAAGTGTTGTTTAAAAGAGAGAAAATGCTAAATTAATTTATTGTGTAACTAAAGAATAATTGTTTCAATAATTGTGATTTCAATTTTGATCAAAATAATCGTGATTTTTTCCATAATCGAGCAGCCCTAGTTGTGATATAGGTGTTGTTGGAGGCAGCTCTCATCTTTCATTTTGGCGTGTGACAGTAGCTTTTTAAACCCATTAGATTTAAATCCATCCATTTTCCTCTGCCTCTCTGGGTTGGGGTCATGGAGGACACGAGTTCAAGAGGGAAACCCAGTCATCCCCTTCCTTAGCAACACTCCTAATGAATGTAAGTACATTCAGGGAGTGAATGCACTCTGAGCTGATGATAATGGCATTATTTATTGGGTCTGCATAAAGGTGTTCAGCGTCAGTATGTGTTTGACATGCAGCCAGTACGATGTTGGAGCTGTGCAGTAACTGGATATACTGAGTGTTAGTGGTTTGTTTTCTGGTGCCTAAGGAAACAGAATGTAATCCGAAGCCAGGATGGGCCGGCTGGATCTACCCTTCCCCCAACTCTGTCAGACATACAGACCACAGTGTGCTAAAGCTGCATGACACACTGCCACACACAGCAGCCATTAAGTCTTCTGTAGGCTCGGGGCTTTTCAGATAACCCCCGGACGAGGACTGGGTGATATGGACCGAATATCACATCACAATAGATTTATTTTAGATGACAATATACGATATATCCCGGTATTTTTACCCTGATTTTTGTGAAAGTTTCATTTCATATCAAACAGCTGTTTTTTAGTATTGAAACATGTTTATCATAAATGGTATCGCTCCACTGCAGAGATGGAACTGACGAAACACTGTTAGAGATGTTTGTTAGATCAAAGCAATAAAAGATAGTTGCTGGTTTTTATGATTTCTTTTTAAAAGTTTTGGGGAGGATTGTCTTCCAGATACTTTAAATAATAGGGGTGGGAAAAAATACAGATACATTGAAATATAGCAATATTTTCATATGCCGATACCATATCTATATTTAAAAATGTGGCATTGATGTACTTTACGAATGAAATCTCGCAAAATACCATAGTTTTGTGACAAAATGTCATGTGATTTCACGAAATACCGCAAGATTTCATTGTTCTGTTACAAAATCTAGTGGTATTTCGTGAAATCTCATAACAAAACGATATCTCGCGAGATTTCATTCGTAAAATAGATCGATGCCACGTTTTTAAATATAGATATGGTTTCGGCATATGACAATATCTCTTTCAGTGTATTGATTTCTTTCCCACCCCTATTATTTAAACTGTCTGGAAGACAATCCTCCCCAAGACTTTGACACAGAAATTATAAAAACCAGCAACTATCTTTAATTACTTTGATCTAACAAACATTTCTAACCAGTGTTTCATCAGTTCCATCTCTGCAGTGGAGCGATACCTTTATGATAAACATGTTTCAATACTAAAAACAGCTGTTTGATATGAAATGAAACTTTCAGACAAATTAGGGTTAAAAATACCGGGATATATCGTATATCGTCATCTAAAATAAACCTATCATTAGGGATGTACCAGTACCGGTATCGTCGTCCAATCTCGAACCAGGGACCGTAAGATTCTGACAACGACCTTATTAACTTTTTGTACATCTACCTAACCACATTACATACCAGCAAAACACAATTGACTAAGACAGACACAATTCCCTTATTCTCCCAGCTGTCCCACCACTTTATTCCAGGCTTCTTCAACATCATCTAACAAAATTCTCCAACCTAATTGCACTAATGCTTTATTATTTACTCTAATTGTTATAGTATCAATAAGAGAATCAAAATACCGGATCATATTGGTATCGGTATCGATAAAATCATAACATAACATCCCTACCATCATAATATGATATTTGGTCCATATCGCCCAGCCTACTTTAGACATTTGCTGCATTTCCATGAATGTGACGGCATCTAAATGTGACGGTGTCATGTTTCAGAGCATCCTCCTGTAAGGTACTCTGCTACCGTACAAAGTCTGCGCTGCGATGTTTACACATCGCTCCCAAATAATGACAAGTCTGAGCCTCATTAACAGATAACACAGCAGCTCTTATCACTTCTCCAGAGAAAGATGACGTTTTGTTTTATTTATCATTTAGTTGGATTGTTCTCAACCTTTTATTCCATCACCTCCAATAATGAGAAGTTTGTTTGTATTCCCCGGTGACTTTATCAGGGCCAACAGGGCTGGGCGGTATGGCAAATGTTTCATATCATGGTATTTTTAGAAATCCTACCGTTTTATGGTATTTGACGGTGTACATTTTATATCCCTGTGGGGTACATCCGTTGACATAATGCATTCCTTAGCCCCTTACCCGAAACCTTACACCCATAACTGATTGCCTAAACCTAACCCTTGTCCTAATCCTAACCAAAACCTAATTGTAACTTAATCTCTAAAACCTAATCTTGACCCTCAAAACGGGGTACGTACCCGTGGGGACCGGGCGGGAAAATGTCCCCAGGAGGGCAAGACGTCCCCACGGTGATGGTAAAATACGGAACATGGTCCCCACAATGTTGCAAAAACACACACACGAGCGTTATTGCACGATGGAGCCTTCAGGTAACATGGCGACCCCCCCCCCCCCCACTTTGCATTACTAAGAAATGCTTTGTGTGCGCTGCAGTGAGGTGTGCAGGTCCTGCAGGTGTGTCGTTCTACAGCAGCTCTGGAGTCACAGCTGCTGACATACAGGAACAGCCGCACACTGTCTGCTACTGCTGTAAAAACAGGAAATAACGAATTCGGCCGCTTTGAAAATAATGAATCCACATTGCTGCATCTTTGGGACGGTTTATAAAGTAGCATGATGTCTTCATCCTGTACGTGCTCGACCTACCTGGGATCACCATCGTCTGGAAGCATCTTTCTCTGTGTTATAGAAGGGAACCATGTCCTTGTCACGGTGTGTAATCCGACCGCTTCTTGCTCTTTCTCATACGTAGTCCCGTATCAAGATACTCTTGCTACTCTAAAACGTGTTGTCGGCTAAGCTAGCTGCTAATGCTACCACCGCCAGCTGCCACTTTTGCTCGACAGCATTTGTAAACAGTTGTTTGGTCCACATTCGATCTTTTACAACCAAAAAACGTCCAAACCGTAGACGTGGCTCCTCTTTTGGAAATTAGTTCCTCCTGGTAAAGAACGTGTGCTTCACGTTGACAGTTCTCACCGGCTTTACCTCACATGCTGTGGTGTTTGTGTCCGGCAGTGAAGTCTGTCCCCCTGAAACACGTTCCCACTGCGCATGTTCCGGCCGTTGTCTGGAGTATTCACCGGTATAGCAGTATATGAACAATCCATATAACTAAAACAAACACCGGTCCCTTCTGGTATGAACCGGTATACCGCACAGCCCTAAGAACCTCCACCATCTAGAACCAGGTCAGTTCCTTCAGAACTGTTCAAACTCTTTGTGGCATAGATTCAGCCAGGTGTAGGAAACATTCCTCATGAGATCTGGATCCATGCTGACATGATGAGAATCTCCCGTTCCACCTCATCCTGATGAGAACCTCCCGTTCCACCTCATCCTGATGAGAATCTCCCGTTCCACCTCATCCTGATGAGAATCTCCCGTTCCACCTCATCCTGATGAGAATCTCCCGTTCCACCTCATCCTGATGAGAATCTCCCGTTCCACCTCATCATGATGAGAATCTCCCGTTCCACCTCATCCTGATGAGAATCTCCCGTTCCACCTCATCCTGATGAGAATCTCCCCGTCCCACCTCATCATGATGAGAACCTCCCATTCCACCGCATCCATGATGAGAATCTCCCGTTCCACCTCATCCTGATGAGAACCTCCCCTTCCATCTCATCCTGATGAGAACCTCCCCTTCCATCTCATCCTGATGAGAACCTCCCCTTCCATCTCATCATGATGAGAATCTTTAAAAATATCCAAAATGGGTCTAAATGTCTATTTTGTCCTTTATAGAGGAGAAAATCTCAAGAGAGCTGTCCATGTGGGCGCCTTTGTTTCCTTCCGCCATGTTTTCACATGTTAAACATTACAAACTGCGACAACTGCTGCTTTTCCAGCCAATGAGCAGCATCTTTGGGAGTTTTTCAAAGTGCGGTAATCAGTCACGGTTTTAAGGATAATTAAAATTTGAAACGGTATTACTAATCATTGGGAATTTAATCACGATTAGTCATTTTACGCAGTAACCGTTACATCCCTAGTTACAGCTCTAGGTATCAGGAGTATCTGTTCTGTGATGATGGAATATGCTGAAGCACCTTTGTGGTGTATTTAAGCTGAAATCCCGTATGTTTGTTATAAAGCAGCAAACAGTGAGAGCAGACGGCGTCCTAAAGACCAGCTCGGTTGACATGTTTGTTAGCAGCGCTGCCTGGAGAGCTCATGGGTCCTGCATGCTGGAACAGGAGACCAGGACTAAACATTGAAGTATTGTTTTTGTTGGACTTTGCTTTAAGGATGAGGAATGAGTGAGGGAGAAAAACACAGACAGCAGCTCTCAGAAATGTCTGCTGAGCCGTCCACTGGTTCCCCCCCGTTATCAGCTGGGGGGTTTAACACTGCTGTCAATAATTTTAAACGTTTAAAACCACATAAACAAAGTTTAAACAGCAAAACTCAACATCAGTTCAGTCTGGACATGAGTTTAACAGCATCAGGTGTGTTGTTTGGATTTTAATTTTATTCATTTATATATTTATTTTTTGGGGGAGTTTATTTTTTTCCCCCTTCAGTAGGGCTGCACAATTAATCGTTACAAGATCGTGATCTCAATTCACACATACATGCAATCTCAATTCTACCCACAACAATTCTGAAACATTTTTAATCATGAGCTTATCACATATAAGTTTCCACTCTTCCCAGATTTTTTTTCAAGCGCCCTCAAATGCAACACTGCCGTTGCCTCCCCACCCCCTAACCAATGTTAAAGAACTACAACTATGCATCTGCCAAAGAAATGCTCCAACAAAGCTCTTGTGCAAACACATGCTTTATTTTGAACTACCTTTTGAATAGGTTGTTTTGCTTGTTTTGTTAAAGTTTATTTGTGCAATAAATTTTTTTGGGGGAAAAAAATCGTTTCAGAGAATCGTGATCTTAATTTTAAGCAAAAAAAATCATGATTCACATTTTTACCAGAATTGTGCAGTCCTACCCTTCAGTATCGGAAAAAGTATAGAGTATCGACCACCATCTTTCGTATTGGTATTGAGAATGAAACTTTCGTATCGTGACAACACTCTTAGGTTGGTTGACCGTTACATTTCCACTTTAGCCCCCACCAACTGCTCCTTGGGCGCTTTCATTAGCAGCCCACTGCTCTCAGGTTCACCCTGAGATGGTTAAATGCAGAGAATGAATTTCCTAATTGGCTCTCTAACTGGGATAAATAAAGTATATCTTTTATTTTATGTGTATGTATGTGTGTGTGTGTGTGTATATATATACATATATGTATGTATGTATATATATAAATATATATATGTATATATATATTTATGTGTTTGTGTGTGTGTGTATGTATATATATATATATATATATGTGTGTTTATGTATGTGTGTGTGTTACAAGTTTAATGTTTCTATTTAATAGTTTACAGGTGCACTGTTTCTCTTTCATATATTCATTTGAAGTGCTTAATTTCTTTTCTAAATTAGTTTTCATGTTGTCCTTCATTATATTAATTTTGGGCCTAAAATGTGTATCAGTGAAATAGAAAAGGCTGAGGAGAAGTTCCGGTTCCCCGCAGGTCCTAGCCTCACCTCAGACTAATATGGAGCATGAATTTGCCTTTTTCATCCTTCCTAGTTGCCGTCTGAGACAGCTCTCTCGTCCCGTCTTCATTCTCTTTATCTGCTATCATCAGTTTTTGCCATCTTCTTATAAACAAGTGTAATTGCCCTATGGCTAAGCCCCGCCCCCTCCACTCACTCGGACAAACAACATTCGGTGACAGGCGCTATGTGACATTTCGGGAGATGACAGCTGTCAACACGGACAGCAGACGTGTGATCAGACAGAGAGACCATGACGAGATAAATTAAAAAACATAAAAACAATACAAACAAACAAAAAGAAATTGTTCACAAGTCATAAACTGGGAGTAGAAATCAGTCTGTGAATCTCTGAATGTGACTCGTGTCGCTCCCTCAGTTTCTTGCACAAACTACTGCACGGCTGCTGCTGTTGTGCCAAAAAGTGATCATCTGACAAAAACTGATCAAACAGCCACGGAAGCGGAGCAGTCTGGCTGCAGCTTGGAAGCCAGAGGCGTGTCGTTATCCACGTTACTACACGACACCTGTACTACACGACAGCGTCTTATGTACCGTTACCACGTACCAAAACTAGCATGTTTAGCTAGCGTTAGCCAACTTAAACTAACGTTAGGGAAGGTAACTTCATATTTCTTTCAAGCAAAGTGACAACATGTTGCCTCGAATACGATGTTGCCTTACCTCAGAACAGATGTAGACATCCTTGTTCATTTTATCCACGTTCAGTTGATGTTGTGCTCTGCCGCATAACTTTGGCTTGATGTGACTTGGTAAAAGGCAAAAAATACGCCCTGTCACCCAACCTCTCAGGATACCTGGTGTAGGAGTTGCATGTACCCCATGCACACGTTTGACCATTTTAAACTAAGAAGAACACATAAAAACGAACAAAAACGGACTAACTTCAATGCATTTCAATGGACGTTCAAGCAGAGAATGTCCGAGTGTATGGGATAGCTGTGCGCACTGTGATTGGCTCATCGCGTTTGGGGGCGTGGTTTAGCCATAGGTCAATTGCTGCATCTGTCGGCTGTCTGAGCTGCATCAGTGTCATCAGTGGTTCTGGTGGTTCTTTCTTCCAGCTCTGTTCTGTTCTCTCTCCTCTCTACGTAATCTCCTGCATTGTTAGAATCGGTCTGTCTTGGGGAGGACGGAGCTGAAATGAGCATCAGACTGAGGTTGGTGTTGTCCAGGGAGCTTCTGAGGTGTGTTTTAATCCTCCTCTGTGGCTGAATCTACGTTCTCGTACAGTTCCTGAACCGCTTTGTTTTGATCTCATCATTTGTGTCAGTGGTTCTCCAACTGTTTCAGCCACCACAGCCGAGAGAACATGCACACAGTGGTCCTCAAAATTATTCATAGCTTTGCAAAACAGCTGTAAGGTACATATCTGTAGCCTACATTTTGTTCAATTTCAACGTTTTGCAAAAATTATCAGTGACAAACTGTTGTTGGCACAGAGAGAAATGCTAAATAAATGCAACGTGCAACGTCTGAAAAATCGTGATTTCAATATTAACCAAAATAGTGGTGATAATGACTTTATCCATCATCGAGCAGCCTTATGAAGATGCTAGCATGAAGCTTGAGCTTGTTTGTTCCTCTGTCAGGACTGAATGAAAGCTTTCTGCTGCTGTGTTGGTGCTGTTGATGCGTTACTGTGGACCAAGGTTATTATAGTTAACTAAAACTAACGAAAAAACGAATACTCAGTTTCAGTTAACTGAAATAAAAATAAAAACGACAGTTTTTAACAAAACGATAACTAACTGAAACTGTATCATGTCTTTACAAAACTAACTAAAACTAATGAAAATTATAGCAGAAACATCCTTAGTTTTAGTCTTTGTAAATTAATATAATACATCAACCTTTTGGGTTGATATTTCTATTTAAACTTTTTACTTTGCTCTACTGGTTTTACTCCAAGTGACTTTCTGATGATTTTGAATGTCACACCAGACAAATACCTATAATTTACTGAAAAGAAAACCCCCAAAACTAAAACTAACACTGAAACTAATAAAAACTAAACTAAAACTAAACATTTTCCAAAAATAGAAACTAATAAAAACTAGCAAATCTGCTTAAAAAAACTAACTAAAACTAACTGAATTGAAAAACAAAAAGTCAAAATGAAATAAAAACTGAAACTAATTAAAAATCTAAAACTATTATAACCTTGGTGTGGACAGGTTGTTCCGAGTTTTAGCTTCACTTTTCTTTCAAACTGTCCCAAACTTCAGTCGTTGTTTGGATCAAACAGAACATCAGCTTGTAGAAATGAAGTTGTTTTTGCTGTTTCTTTTCTCTTTGATGTCATCTTTAAATCAGTGGTGACCTTGATTGCATGCAGCGTTGAACACGTTGGAACGTTTTCCTGTGAGGTGCAGACAGGTCAGTGAAGAAGCTAGCAGAGGTTGAACGGCTGGCTTCATGTTCTCTGACTCCGTCACTGGCAAGGCAAGTTTATTTGTACAGCACATTTCATGTACAGGACAGTTCAAAGTGCTTTACATAAAACATTATAAGCATTACAGCGGGGTGCAAAAGGAGAAAAAAATAAGAACAAGAAAGTGGTGTGTTCATCCCGGCCTTGTGCTGCTGGTGCATGACTCACTGGCAGCCGTTCAGTATTACAGAAACACAGAGGGACTGAGAGATGAAGGGAGGAGAGAGAAAGAGAGAGAACGGCTTTTGAAAAATGAAGGGAAGGAGAGGGAGAGAGTTCAAGAGCTGTGTAGTCTCATTAGTCGTTTGGCTTTCCAGCCAGCGAGGCTCTGAGGCAGAGGACGGGAAAGAGGGAGCTCTCTTTCTGCTCTGTCTGGCCTTTCTCCCATAGCAACAGCGGCTTAGCCACGTGAACGCCAGTTCCTTTGAGTTCACCCTCTGCATTCAACTTAACTCTTTCATCACCGGATTACAGCTCCACGCAGAAACATCACAGGCTTTCTCTATGCTTCATCTGCAGAACACGCCTCTCCAGTTACAAAGTCTCCATGGCAACAAGTGTAAAAACGACAGATTTACTGTTAATTTTCATGATTTTTTTTTCCTACAATTGATCATTCATGTCTTTATTTTCCCTCCAACGCGGTGCGCAGCCTCCAGTCAAACCACAAACACAGCTCTGCACATGTGCAGACGGCTGATTCACAGCTGTTCGCTCAGGACCTGTCCAGGACGTCCTCGAGCACTCGCTGGACGAGATGTGACTCGTGCTCTGAAAGGAAAGCTCAGGCTCAATCTCAGGCTGAAAACTTTGTTTACACTCATAGAAACGCCGTTTCTAACTTTCTTTTTTTGGGGGGGGGGTTATGCAGTGGTTAGTTCCCAGCTACCACTGGTTTCTAACCAGAGGTGCCATGACGATGGGTTTTATTGGTACAGTTATTGTCAGAGAGAAAATGAAAGTCATTCTGTTAAAATTCTCATAACTATAAATGTGTAAAAGCACATCACCATTCCTTTATAAGTCTGTCAGTTTTATTTATTAACATGAATATTACAGCAACAAACCGCCGAACGAAGCAAAAATCCCCTCCGCTGTGTAAAGACTGCGTTAATCCTACGTTTTAACTCTGGATTCTCTCAGAGGAAACAGATGAGGGATACAGGACCTCCATCTGGAACTGGGAGGCTTCTTTCTGGAAACTAGGCTGTAAAAATGGTTTTGAACAGTTCTTTGCAACCTGAGTGTAGAATTTAGAAACCAGGAAAACACTTGGCTCGCTTTGACTTCCAGTTGTTGTCCTGTAGCAGAACGTCCCGATCAGGTGCAGGACCAAAGTTCTGGCAGAGCCTGAAGGAGTCACGGTGCATCTGACCGGCCACTGACAGGCGGACTCATTCATTTATATTTATTGACGACTAAAGACGAGGCAGTTTCTTTGTGCCTGGGTCTTTTTACTTACTAACTAGGCTGTTTTAATGCTGGTTAAGTTTATTTAAGCTGTCTTCTCAATAAATAAGTGTTGGATTTTTACGTGAATTTCAGCTTCAGCAAAGGTTTTTCAGGCAGGTCAGAATGTCACAACCTTAAATATGACAGTAAATATTGTAACAATGATGGTTAAAGCATTTTACACCATCATTGTTGTTATCATGAGCCTCCCCACAATATCGAGAGAAATATCGTATCCTGAGGTTCATACCGTGACGATATCGTATCGTGAGATGTGGATATCGTTACATCCCTAACAGCAATAGTTACAGCAATCTAGTCACTTCAGTTCTATGTTTGCAACAGCATCATCACGCAGAGCAGATGTATTCTGTATTTGTTTACAGATAATAAGCACATTTCTCTGTTCATTTCTGACCTTTTCTAACAAGGCTAAATGTTTATGGAAAGCCTGATGCCTTCACTCACACGGCAAAGTTTACATTTCATTTATTTAACAGTATCAGATTGGGTCAGAAAAACCTGGATCGGTGCATCTCTCATAATTAGAAAAAGATTTCATAATTTGATGTCAGTGTTATATTTGATAAACTTCGTCTCTCTTTTTTTGTGCTGCAAGCTGCTGGATATCCTGCAGGAGGTGCAGCATATCAGATGGATTTTCTGTTTTATTCCCCCCAAAAAAGGAGTTTTAAGGGCTGATACCCCAGTAAAAACTGAAATGGAGTAATGATGACGTCTGCATAGCAAACCCAGTCGGCCGTGTCCAATCAGCGATAGTTTCTGCCTCCACCGTTTACCAGAAGCAGCTCATCCTCCTGCAACCATCAGCACCGTCACCTAGATGTGGGGTTTTACCACCAGCATCTCCACCTACAGAGAGCTGACAGAAAGATGGAGGAATACTGAGGAGATGGAAGCTGACTGCAGGTTTACCGAGCAGATGTCCGGCTTTGTGGTGACGGTTTGTGCTGATATCCACTATGTAATAATTCAAGATAGTTGCTGGTTTTTATCATTTCTTTGTAAAAGTCTTGGGGAGGATTGTCTTCCGGACAGTTTGAATAAAAGGGGTGGGAAAAAATATCGATACACTGAAATATTGCAATGTTTTCATATGCCGATACCATATCTATATTTAAAAACGCAGTATCGATGTATTTTACTAATGAAATACTGCAAGTTTTCATCGTTCTGTTACGAAACCTCGCAGTACTTTGTGAAATCTCATGAGATATTGTAATATAACGAATTCTCACAAGATTTCATTAGTAAAATGGATCGATACTGTGTTTTTAAATATAGATATGATATCGGCATATAAAAATATCAGGATATTTCAGTGTGATCTATTTTTTTCCCACCTCTATTAAATAATCAGGAGACCCCTTTGTAGTCAGTCGAGGTGCAGCCTAGGGCTGTGCGATATACTGATATATTGCAATATGATATTTTCATGACAGAGAGATGATATTTACACGTATTGATATATCGCAGTGTTAGTTGAGCAATTTTTTTGCTTTATTTTTTATTAATGACCCGGCTGCAACTCGACTGACTACAAAGGGGTCACCTGATTATTAAATAAGGGTGGGAAAAAAACATCGATACACTGAAATATCCCGATATTTTCATATACTACCATCATATTGGCATTTAAAAGCGTGGTATCGGTCTATTTTACTAACAAAATCTCACAAGATGTCGTTTTGTTTCAAAATCTCATGAGATTTCACGAAATACTGCAAGATTTTGTAACGGAACGATGAAATCTCGCGAGATTTCATGAGTAAAATACATCGATACAGTGTTTTTAAATATAGTTATGGTATCGGCATATGAAAATATCACGATATTTCAGTGTATCGATATTTTTTCCCACCCCTATTATTTAAACTGTCTAGAAGACAATCCTCCCCAAGACTTTTACAAAGAAATCATAAAAATCACTTTGATCTAACAAACATCTCTAACAGTGCAGGGCTTGAAATTCACTTCTCAAAATGGGGGGAATTCCCCCTTACATGCTTCACCAAGGGGGTATTTGTATACTTTGGGGGGATATTTACAGGGCGCTTACCACAGGTCTTACAGCGTCCTATCCGTACCTCAGATTAATAAGGAGCATTAATTTTCTTTTTCATCCTTAGTTTCCATCTTAACCAGCTCTCTTGTTCTCCGTTCTATTTATCAGCCATCATCAGTTTTTACCAACTTAATATAAAAAGTATATATTGCAGAAATCTGTTGCATCTTTCAGCTGCATAATTATAATAAGTGGTTCTGGTGGTTCTTTCTTCCAGCTCGGTTCTGTTCTCCTTCCTCTACGTGATCACTTGCATTTGATAAAAGTTCTGTTAAAATCAAACTGGTCTAGGGGAGGACAGAGCATCTTCTACATGCAAGGCTAGAAAACTGTCAGAAACTTAATGAATATAATAACACATTTCAGAACACCCAAAGATACTTCATAGGAAAGAAAATGGAAACACAGAGAAAACAATAAAGAAGCAAAGATAAACAAGAACAAGTGAATAGTGAGAATGTGAGAAAATGAGGAAACATCCCCAAAATCAGCTTCTTTCTCCAAAATAATACAAAATTTAGATTTTTAATATAACATATTTAATGCTCTTTAGCCTATGCGTCAAAATATAAAATGTATTCCTAATATCAAACTATTATTTATCAATATTATCTTTATCCATGAATCGATCTCGCATTCAGCTGCCATGTGAGAAACGGTGACGCAGCGCTGATGTTGGTCTCATCACACCAACATTAAACTGAGCAGCTCGTGCCTTCGTCATTAAGAAGAAACACGGATATTCTGAGCCAGTTCGGCCAGTTCTTTGGGCTGCTTGGTACCGTGATCAGCACCGGCGCTACCTGAGGATCCGGAGGATTTGGGTCGTAAATGAGACCGACGCCAGCGCCGCCACAGCGCAGATCTTTACTGGTGTTGGTCCAGACCAGCTTCCCTTCAGGTGACCCGAAGTTACATTTACGTTATAAGACGCCGTGAAAGTATCGTCTTACCGGCGGGAAATCCGCCAACTATGGCTGGTTTATCAGCATGAGGGAAGCTGCGACATCTGACATGTCAGAGAGAGAGAGGGAGAGAAAGGGAGCGCGCGCTTAATTAAAGGGCCGACGCGGGAGGCGACGTCACTCCTTCTGAATGAAAGGAGAGGGAGCGATGTCGCCTCAAACGTGTCGAGCCTTTTATTCTACATCATTTTATGGCTCCGATGCAAACGTTCACTGCACATTACGTCGCTGCAACTGCAAGCGGGAACTTCCCGCATTATAAGAGCGAAGTTTGCGGGAATTGATGGTATTATGCGCGATTCCCGCAATCCCGCAGCGAATTTCAGGCCCTGCAGTGTTTCATCAGTTCCATCTCTGCAGCGATACCTTTACGCTAAACATGTTTCAATACTAAAGAACAGCTGTTTGATATGAAATGAGACTTTCAGACAAATTAGGGTACAAATACCGGGGTATATCGTCATCTAAAATAAATATTTGGTGATGATATTTGGTCCATATCGCCCACCCTAGTGCAGCGGGGTCATTACAAAAAACCAAAGCAAATAGATTTGCTCAACTAATACTGCGATATAACGATATGTGTAAATATCTTATCTCTCTCATGTAAATATCGTGATGATATATCGGTATATCGCATGGCCCTATGTCCACTTCAGGTCCTGGACCACAGATGTCATGATGTAGCACGTTTGGCTTGTTCCCATGGTTACGGCAGCTTGCTGACTGGAGGCACGCCTGTTCACGAATCCCCCCTTTGTCCAGGAATTCAACCAATCAGAACAGACTTCCCCCAAACGCTCACGTTTTCAGGAGAAACTGCTGTCCGGCGTTATGGTGGAGGAAAGCTGGTCTGCAGAGACCTGATGGCATGCTCGCTGAACTTTCCTGTCGTTATTACCCACTCATGAATATAGCTGAGCTGAAATGTTGCTGTAAAAGGACTTCTGTGAATTCATGGGGAAAACGTTTGAGTGGAACCAGGCTACAATCTAAAACAGCTTCCTCGTCCTCACAGTGAAGAAAGAGGTTTTCTTTCTGTCCCTCTGTTCTGTTTGTTCAACAGTGAGCTAACTCTTTCCAGATGGTTTAGTGTTAACACTCGCTCCTCCCTTCTCTGCTCTGCAGCTCCAGCTCACTAACAGTCGCCACGCTGTGTAAAATGTAAATAGCAACAGAATGCAGTGATTTGCAAATCTCACAAACCCAGATTGTATTTCCAGAGAATACATATCAGGTGTTAAAAGTGTGGAAAAATGAATGTGTGTTGAATCTGATGGTAGCAGCGTTATTCCCATGCATCCCGTCTTGATCCTCCGGATCTGTGGAGGATTCAGCGGCGTGATAGTTTTACATGACTCTGAAACGCATCCACAGTTGGTTGATGCAGGTTTCTGAACTGTCCATCTTTACTTCTGAGAGACTCTGCCTCTCTGAGGTGCTCGCTTCATCCTCCTTCCTGTTGATAATGAACCAGATTATCGGCAGCACCTCTCCAGATGTTTCTATTTAAACCATTTACTTTTCCAGCCTTTTTTTCCTCCGTATTTTCAGATGTGCTGGTGCAGTAACTTCCAGGGGGACTCTTTTTCATAAAAATGGTAACATGCCTGAACATTTTAATATTTAACCCTCATAGCTTCTTAAGCTTTTTAAAGGGGTAGCGAGTGACCTTTTATGTTGTAACTTTTTTTCTACTAATGCAAACAGCATAAAACTTGGTCAAGGTGTGTATTCTGGTCTGACTCATGATCTTCTAGAAGATGGGGGGTGTAACTCTTTCTCTAAGGTCTCTAACTAAAATCCTCCTCATTTCCTCCTTAGAGCCAATCCGTGCCACATTGACTTGCATTGAAAAGGACCTTTCTAGAATCAAATGTTATGTCAGAATAAATGTTTAGGAGAACATTTTTCTCCTCACACACTTGCTCTACACTTCAATGATGTAGTTTGAACTGTTTTCCATGACATCAGACCATTTACTCAGAAGGAGCCCCCCCCGCTTTTTATCTTAGTGATGAAACCAGAGACTTCAATGTTATTTCAGCCAATCAGAGTCCTTCAAACACTCAAAAATGCTTAACAATCCAATGAAGTAAAACATCTTTTTTCTTCTTTCATGTGAGGTTATTTGAGCGTGAAAGGGTCTCAAATTTGTAATTTTGGGATTTGTTTGTTTTTTTCCAGCATTTTGATCAGTCAGATCACATGCTAATTATTTAGCTCAGTCTTTTGCAGGGAATTTAGTTCCCTCTCTCTAATGCTGCCATTCCAGTTCAAACTGGAGTTTTTCCCACTTTTTTTTGCATTTTATCTTGAAACAACTTCTCATTGAGCTTTTTTAATTGTGGTTGCTATAATCTATGCTTAGGTCTGCTCTGCATACCTAATAATAACCTGCCACCTACAGGCTAGTTTTACTTATTTTAACCCACTTTTCAGTTTTAGGCAGTGGGAACATTGTGTGTACAAACTGGAATTTAAAGGGTTAAAATTTTGAAGCTCATTGATTTTTTGGTATTGATGGTTAGGCCAGAAGTCAGTGATGACAGCCATGAAAAAAAATGCAACTTTTAATTTTCAGATATTTACAGGCCATTGGCCAGTCCGTGCCCTTAAGAAACTTAATGTAACTTTGAAAATAAAACACTGTAACACAAAAGTAAAGATGCATCAAAAAAAAATTTTATACCTTTTTTAAATACTCCAGGACTCTGATAATCCTGCACAAAAAAATAATAATTTTGCACGAATCACATTTAGTTTAACCTCATTTTCAATTTTTGGAAGTTGGAGTACCATGTATGCAAAGTGGAATTTAAAGGGTTAAAAATTTTTTAACTCATTGACTTTTTGCTATTGATGGTTCAGCCAGAAGTCTGTGATGACAGCCATGAAATAAAATGGCAACGTTTCATTTTTAGATCATATTTACAGGCCAGTAATTGACGTCAGCCAGTCTGTGGCCTTAAGAAGCTGAACGTAACTTTTTCTTAGGGAGCGATGTTTTGTTGTGAATTATATAGCAAGTTCTGTTTTTACTTAGTCCTCAAAATGCAAGAAAAGGCTAAATTCACAATAATAATTCAAATAAAAAGAAACTAAAGAAACAAATAATAAATAAAAATTTACAAAATGATAATTTAGTGAAATAAAATATGGCTTTTGAATTGTGGTTGGAAATAATGATAATAAAAAACAAACAAAACTGTCCCAGTCACACCAGAGCATCTTTTCCATGAACATGGACCAACATGCCTGTCAGCAGGTGCAGACGTCTGATTGGACGTTACAGAAACACCTGATTGCAGTGATTGGCTCAAAGGCTCCGTAACATTTTAACTTGGGAGCTCCATCATGCTTGTTTCCTTGTTTTATTTTTTGTGTGTTTAGAATATTTCTTTCAAACCACAATTTAAAATCAATGTCATGATTTTCATAGAATTTTAATTTTACTTTTTTCAGTTTCAGCTCATTTCACTGACAGCTGATTTTTTCTTTTCCTTCTTTAATTGGTGGGTATGAATCATTTTGAGGATGACCGTACAGCCCAACATCTGTGGAGCCGGCTTCTTATTTGCTGAAAGGATGGTTTCATTTGTTAGGCAGCCACGAGGAATTGCAAGAAAAGTCAGGTTTAAGGTTTTTCCAAATTTCTCAATTTAACTGCACATCTAATAAATCACGTATGTTTTATTAACTATGTCCTACGACCCAGTGTGTTTATATACTCATGCTGCTTTAGCGGATTTTGTAGTTTCTGCTCCAGAGGAAGACTCGTTTGTCAGTCAGATGGTCAGTGGTTTAATCCCTGGCTGCCTTAGACCACATGCGGAAGTGCCCTTGGGCTAGACGCTAAATCCCGTGTTACCTCAGATGTACTCATCAGTGTGTGACACAGAAAAGCCTCATATGGAGGAATTATTATTATTATTATCATTTAGGGATGCACCATTTTGGAATTTTGGCCAGTATCCGATATGCCAATATTTTAAAACTCTGATATTAATGCTGAAAAAATGAGCAGTTTTGTTATCTGTTTCCGGCACTTTGAAACATAGGAGTGGGAAAAAATATCCAAACACTGAAATATTGTTATATTTTCATATGCTGATATCAAATCTATATTTAAAAAAGCGGTATCAATCTGTTTTACTTATACAATCTCTTGAGATTTCGTCATTTTGTCACAAAATCTCACAATATTAAAATAGACCGATCCGCTCTTTAAATGTCAATATGATATCAGCATGTGAAAATATCGCGATATTTCAGTGTATTGATCTTTTTTCCCACCCTTAGTCTTTAGAAGTTTTTAAGTCTATGAAAGAAGAGTTTGAAGAAGAAGAAGTAGTAGTTTTTGTTTTTGTCTTGATATCATCGTTTTGTTACGAAATCTCATGAGATTTCACCAAATACCGCAACATTTTGTCACAGAATGATGAAATCTTTTGGTAAAATCTCATGAGATTTCGTAACAAAACGATGATTTCTTGCGAGATTTCATTAGTAAAATAGATCGATACTGCGTTTTTAAATATAGATATTGTATCGGCATAAGAAAATATCGTAATTTTTCAGTGTATCAATGTTTTTTCACACCTTTATTAAATAATCAGGTGATCCTTTTGTAGTCAGTCGAGGTGCAGCCGGGTCATTACAAAAAAATAAAGCAAAAAAAATTTCCACAACTAATACTGTGATATAACGATATGTGTAAATATCATCTCTCTCTCATGTAAATATCATATCACGATATATCAGTGGGGTGGCAGATGTCAGATACTCAGGCTGAATAGGCCGATACCGATAGGGGGCTGATTATATCGCGCATGGCGCATCCCTATTATTATTATTATTATTATTATTATTTATTTATTATTATTATTATTGTTGTTTTTTCAGTTTTCTGTGGCCGTTGTGTTTTCAGGCTGGAACTCCGTCTCTGCAGAGCTAAAGTGTTTCTGTTCATGTCTGAGATGAAAAGTGACACTACTTTAACCCTGGAGTGCGTGTGTGCGTGCGTGCGTGTGTGTGCGTGTGTGTGTGCATGCGTGTGTGTGTGTGTGCGTGCGTGCGTGCGCGCGCATGTGTGTGTGTTCAGACCTCGTATTTGACGTGTGTCAGCAGGAATGTGAACTGCAATTAGACAAGTTAACTCTTGTTAGCGGAGACGACGGATTCCATCCCAAACAACTGTTTCTCCCCGATTCCTCCCATCATCCCTCTTTTGTTTGATCTTTGTTTTTCTGCTGAATGAAAGACTGATTTTCTCGCAGGACCATTAACAGATGCATTTCACCAGTTTTATTGTCACGTAATGTGTTAATGTTGTGATGAAATAAGTCCGGGCTTAAGATAATTATCAGCTGTTGAAATGGCTGCTGATGTCCCAGTTTGACCAGTTATCATTTCTGTCACGGTGTCATTGTCCTCTTGTGTTATTACAACATCCAAATCCTTATCAGTCATCTGCACACAGACGTACAAAATAAAAATGATCAGGAAAGCACGACTCTATGTATGATTGTCAAAATAAACCAAGACTAATCAACGGGGTTTCCTCTACATGCAGTTGATCGTGGCTCACCGCCACGGCAAAATAAAAGCCGCCACACCTTCAGAAAAATGTTGCTGAGTTTTTTCAACCTTGTTTTCTGTTTATAATATTGTAAATTATCGTATGAAATGTGATTTTTGGCACAAAACATGATGTTTTTCATGAAATGTGACGGTACACTGCCTTCAAATACCCTTATTTTGAAAAACCAACACCAGAGTCCCTACTTTCCTGTCTGCCAGCTGGCTGTGGCGCGGGAAAGATGAAGACTGGTGGAGAGACGAGTGAAGGGTGAGAGGAAGGAACCAAAACCCGGTTATATGTGATCGGGGTTGGGCGAGCATCCATGGGAATCGGGACTTCCTCTCCGATTCTCCGGAATCGTTCACATTTTTAAATTTCCATTCCTATTTTTGATGCGCAGTCCACCGAACACCATAGAATCTGCTGGAAGCGGAACGTTTGTTAGCACCGAGTTTCTGGCACACGTGATTACACTGACGCACGCGGCACGACTCGCCGTCTTTGGTGCGAATATTTAGCGAGTTTTCAGACCCTCTGATAACTTTGTTTTAATAAAACCGCCAGTGACACTTTCTGGTCTTATTGGAAACTTTTGAGACCGACGTGAGTGAACGTTTAGTTTCCTGTGCGCTGCCGCGGCCCCTCCCCCGTCTCGTAGCACACTCGAGGCTGCAGACGCTGCAGACGCAGACGCATCCAGAACATCCAGCGCTGCTGCAGGAGTGGACGTCCGATCAGCAGCATCTGCTCGCTGCAGCCTTCAAGGTGAAATGAGGATTTAAGCAGGAGGGGGTAGGGAAGATGGTTGAGGACCCTGATCGGTGTTGGGACCAGCAAGATGAGATGATGAAACTGGCATCCCAGAACGATGAACGGGGGCTCCTTCCTCCATGCTGGAGCCAGCTAGCCCCCGTATCATCTGTCATCTGTGAGGAGAACGGGCTCAGACGTTTGCCTGATAGTAAACTGTTGCTCAGATGGTTTGTTCCTGGTTTCTGCACCTCGCTCACTTTTCATTGGTTTTGTAGGTGAAGACAGGAACGGGCTGCAGGGGAGCATCTGGCAGCGTGCATGCTCCTCAGCATCAACGCCCCCCCCCCCCCCCCCCCCACCCCCAATTTTTTTTTTTTTTTTTTTTTTTTTTTTTTTTTTTTGCACTTTCCTTACAACGGAGCCGCAGAGCTCTTTAAAAAACTAGGAAATGAAGTTCTGTCAGCCTGGCTGCAGACGTAAGATTAGTAAATAAAAGTATTTAGAGAAGGAGTCATAATTTCAGAATTCCTGCTGTCATCGTCACCCCTCCTCCACTCAGGCAGACCCCCCCCATGGTTTAAAGTGTACTCCTGCTTCTTCCCTTCTCTCCGTCTTCCTTCTATCTTTTATCCACTATACAGAGAGGCTTGTGGTCCAACGGCAGCTTTTCCGGTCCTTCTCATAATTTCCGTCTATTGCTGCCTCCCATCATATGAAGGAAGCCCGCCCTCCCTCTTATTTTCTACAACAGGAAATGGAGCAGACAAACAAGTTTGTTCCGCCATGCTAACAAACAGTTAGCTAATTACTTCTCAACTCCAGACAGCGGCCGCTTACTCAGTGTGTAGTGGAGGGTTACCTGCCTTCCAATGACACTAGAAACCCCACGTGGGAACGCTATTTCAATGTGCGAAAGTGCGAGGCGTCCCATTCGCTCTTTCTTCGATGTTTCTGTATAGAAAGCACAGCCGACTGGGGAACCAACGCTAGCAAGTCAGCAGTGAAGAAACAAGGGGAAACCCTCCGTATTTCAAAGGAGCAAGAACAGTTTCAGGAAGGAGGCCTTTAAAAAAAAAATCCTGGAGGAGACCCTGGTCAGTATCAAAGATTTGTGGCTGATGAGGTCATCAGTGGTAGCGTTGCTGCTCCTGGTGCATCGTCAGCGTCCTGCAGCGGACAGTCTCTTCACACGCAGAAACTCGGATTGTCACAGATGCGTGGAACCACCGGTGGTCATTCTGAGCAGGAACCAGTCATGATCACGTGTTCTTCATGCGGAGCCGGTTCCACCATGTGTGGGTGTGAATCTGTCTGTGCTAACCTGGCTGTCATGATGAAATGTTTGGTTTGAGGCTGAAGGCGGACGGATGAGAGCGTACCTGCTCTGTAGCATCTCATCGGCTCCATCGGGCGGGTAACAGTTCTCATCCCTGCTCGTTAAACCCCTTAACGCTGAGTGTCGCGTTTTTATGCCAGTAACAAGTCAGATAGCTTCTGTATTCCACATTTAACGTTTGGGGCAGATTCATTATGTTCCTAGGAACCTTTAGCAAACACCTTTTTTCCAGTCGGACCCATTAGAGTGGGCACACTCTCCGGTTAAAGGAAGCGGGTACTTGCGGTTTTAAAATGTGTGAAATCAGCTTGGAAAGTTGGAGTAACATTCACGTATAAGGTGAGTTTAGCTAAAATAAAGATTTCTAAGCTAATTGTGTTCTCATGCAGCTGATATGTTCACGTAAGCTCCGTGTGACAAATATTTCTGAAGCAATTTCAACATTTCGGTTTGTAGCAAATTAGCGACTTGGCACAGCAGCTACATCCGGTTCCATGGAAACAGCTGTGTTTAGAAGGCTTTCAGTACACGTGTGGATCTTCTTTTGGAAAAATACCACTCTGGTACTTTTCTCTGGTCGTTTTTAGAACATCATGCAGGGAAAAATGCAGTTTCTGCCCTTTATTCACACACACACCAAAATACACACCTGTATTTTATGGTAACTGAACTTCTGAGCTCCAGCAGGTGACTGTGATGACAGCTGTCTCCATGACAACAGGAAAGAACATGTAACTTACCTGCATCAGGTGATGAAAGCAGGAATACTGCTGTCATAAATGTCTATTTCATGTTCTAAGAGAACATTTTTCAGCTGTATTTATATCTGTTTGCAATAGTTCACTATGTATATACGTTTATTTACATATTTATGTATATCTGTTCTATGCTATGAAGTATAATAGTTAAAGGTTGAATATGGAATACGGACAGAACAGCAACATCACGTGTGTCTAGGTTGTAGTTGCAACAGCAAAAACAACTCCAGCCGCTGGATGCCAATCACTCCAACGCAAGTGTCCAACAGTCTCAGCATGTCCAACAAGAACGCAGAGGAGTTATAACTGACAGCAAACGAGCCATTTAGCAAACAAGCAGCTTACCGATCCACAGGAAAGTCGCCATTTCAGTGTTTTTCTCTGTGAAAAACGTTTATTGGGTCCATTTAGTAAGTCTTCACCTAAATTTACTCCAGGTTTTGCTCTTCTCAGGTCACTCCTCCTCAAAACAGATAACATCTCCAGGGCTCTAAGCAGCTGCTTCACTCGTCGTCTCTACGGTTTTCCCCTGTACAAGCCTACCATGACCAAATATTGTTTCCACACAGAGATCGTATTTGGCAACCTGCAATGGCGGCGTGTATCGGCTATAGACGAAAAAAATCCAAACCTATTTAATTTTTAAAATCTATCTCATCTACCCCAAACACCTAAAAAAAACAAAAAATGCCAATCAACCTAACAATAGTTATAAAAAGTGGTGTTCTAGTCGGGACACTGAAAATAGTTTTGAGACATCAATAAAATGTTTTCCGTCCTCTGAGACATGAAAAATCAGTTTTATCTTTAAAAAAGAAAAGAGGATGAGTTGAGGCGCTCCGTGTGCACGTGCATGAGGTGCATGAATAAATTCAGTCACCTGCCTTTTTTCTTTCTAATGATGTTCGGCCACGAGTTACTTACTTTTGACCAAAGGTGTCACAAACTTGCATCAAACCCACATTTGTGTATTTTATGTGCTGTGGAAAAAAGGACAATCTGGACTGAATTTAACATCTGCCTGAAAGCAAAAACTCAAAGAATTTATTTTTTATTACATTTGCATATAAATTCAGGCGTTAAAGAAGAACTCAGTAACTTCAGCTCGGGGCTCCCCTAGTGGCGTCCTTTCACTGTCGTGTTCCAACCCCCCTTACACCCCCACAGCACACAGACGGCTTCTCTAACTGTCTTTCCTCTATTTTGATCCCTGGATATATTTCTAAGCTTTTTTTCTAGCTTGTTGATGCTACGTTGCTGCGTTGGTAGCAGCACCTCGTCTCCCTCTGCTCAAAGCAAAGACCTGTCTCTTCTGAAACGGGACGTTTACCCGCGATTGCGGGTAAATATGCCGTGGATTATATTTTTCTCTGGTGTTGGCGAGTAGCAGGTAAGAATACGAACTTTTATTTACTTTTTGCGGACGTGACAAGTGATTATTGAGCCTGAAGCAGTGATGCTTCACCCGGCGCCCAGGCAGCGCAGCACGTGAATCACTCTGGTCCAGCAAAGGTTGGTTATGAGAGCCAGGAGCCGTGTTTAGGTGGTGGAAGCTAAAGAAATGTTTTCTTCGAATTAGCGCTGGTAGTCTGGTTAAAATCAGCGCTGGAAGCAGCTCGGAGATAGGGACCTGAGTACCGTACAGCAGTTTCTGTTGTTGCAAGTTCTGCTCGGGTCGGCGCAGGCAAAGTTGTATAGAGCTGCCGCAGGCCAGAGGCACCGGCGGGAGGGGGGGGACATTGAATCGCTCCGTAAACACTTTGTTTAGCCCCACGGGGATTCCTAAAAGCATTTATTGAGGTAAAAAAGTTACTGAGTTCCCCTTTAAGGGGCTGAGTCCGTTTTGGAGGATTCCACCAGGGGGCGCTGAACGCACCAGAAAACGTCCCGGACGGGGTGAAAGAATGGCTTTCACTGCATGAGACGTCCGACCCACGTCTGAACGAAGCCGGGACGGGGAACGTCTGCAAGGAAGCGACGTTTGAAAACCAGGTCCCGTTAAATTCCACCCTCCTAAATCCTGATTGAATCTTCCGGGTTTAGACCCGATCCTGATGAATAGAAGCGTCTTTTCTGGGTTTATTTTGCGTGATGTGGACATTTCCAGCTCGGTGTCCAGAACGTTGTTCAGTCTGTCTCTGTTGATTCTGAGTGGACGTGATCGCGATCAGCTGAGAGATGCGTTACACTAACCACGGGGTCTTGACTAGGGATGCACAATATAATCGCCCCCCCCCCCCCCATCCCGTATCAGCCTGAAAACTGAGAATCGGACATCGGCCACCCCACCGATATTTAACCCACATTTAACCAATCAGCTCGCTGTTTCTAAAGTCTAAAAAAAAAAAAAAAATCTTCTCCTTCTTCAAAAACTTATTTTTTTTTACTGACTTTTAAACTTCTAAAGAGTAGGGGTGGGAAAAAATATCGATACACGGAAATATCACGATATTTATGCTACTTTTATGCTATTTATGCAAATTATGATACATATGCTGATATGTTGACATTTAAAAACGCGGTATCGATCTATTTTACTAACCAAATCTCACGATATTTCATTGTTCTGTTACGAAATCTTGCAAGAATTCACAAAAATTTCGCAACATTGTCATATGCTGATATATTGACATCTAAAAACGCGGTATCGATCTATTTTACTAATGAAATCTCGCAGTATTTTGTCGTTCTGTTACAAAATCTCTCGAATTCACGAAATATTGTGAGATTTTGTAACAGGACGATGAAATCTCGCTAGATTTGTTGGTAAAATAGATCGACGGCCTGTTTATAAATTTTAATTTGATACTGGCATGTGAAAATATTGCAATATTTCAGTGTATCGATATTTTTTCCCACTGCTATTTTTCAAAGTGTCGGAAACAGATAACAAAACTGCTATTTGCAATGACTGCTTATTTTTTCTGTATCGATATCGGTCATCAGCCACATGAGATTTAAAATATCAGCAAATCGGATATCGGCCATAATTCCAACATTGTGCATCTGTAGCCTTGACCCTCTGATCCCAGCAAACCCTGAGTGGTTCTCCTGTGAGCTGGAGGGAGCGGGAATCTCCGTCGGTGTGTTCATGTGACGACCTGATCGTCCTAAAATACTCCTGCACGCACACGTGTTGCAGGAACAGAGTCAGAGCAGACGCTGGAATAAAGCTGCACCCTGAAGCAGGCGGCTGCAGGGGGTGTCTCACACTTTCACAGCAAGGCGTGGCGTCACGGTGAAGTCCTGCTGGGTTAGAAAGCGCCTGAAAGTGAAGCGAGACACCGTGACGGGCGGCTGGATGATGTGGGGGAAAATATCACGATATGTGTTTTCATTTTGTCTGATCTGGATTTTTAGACGATATTTTTTAATGCCAGCAGGTTTAAAGCATCTGGACTGAAAACTGTACAGATGCTCCGTTCTCTGAAGATACCGTCGAGGTTAGTAAGGGCGATATCACTATCTGATGTGTTCTCATTCAGTGGAGCTCCACGGTGATGCACGGGTCATATGAGGTCACCGTATTACTATGGATGCATGATATAATTGGCTCCCTATCGGTATTGGCCTGAAAACTGAGTATCGGACATCAGCCACCCCACTGATATTTAACCGATATTTAACCGCTGTTTCTAAAGTCTAAAATAACAAATTCTTCTTCTTCATCAACTTCTTTTTTACAGACTTTAAAACTTTTGAAGACTAGGGGTGGGAAAAATATTGATACACTGAAATATTGTGATATTTTCATATGCTGATATATTGACATTAAAAAACACGATATTGATCTATTTTACCAACAAAATCTCGTGATATTTCATCGTTCTGTTACAAAATCTTGCAAGAATTCACAAAATGAGAATAATGAAATCTCATGAGATTTTGTCAGTAAAGTGGATCGATAACGTGTTTTTAAATATCAATATATTTGCATATGAAAATATTGCGATATTGTAGTGTATTGATATTTTTTCCCACCCCTTTTTCTCAAAGTGTTGGAAACTGATAACGAAACTGCTATTTGCAATGAATGCTTATTTTTTTAAGCTTTAATTTTGGTATCGATATAGATTATCGGTCACATGATTTTTTAAAATATCGGCATATCAGATATCAGCCAAAATTCCCATATCATGCATCCCTATATTGAATGACTCCTTTTTTGGTGAACTGCACGTATATGTTGTTGGAGATGATCGGCAGACGAATGGATTAATCAGAAAAATGATTGCTCGACTAATCAGGAACACTAATCAATAGTTGCAGCTCTAAGTGAGATGTGAGTAGAAAACATGGCGTTTCCATGCAGCATGTGTGTGTGGATGCAGTGGTGTGTGAAGTCCAAAGTTTGTGTTGACATTACAGCAGCTCATTGTTAAACGTTCCCTGTGCAGAGGCCGTAAGGAGAAAAGCTGCTCCTGCGTTTAACCCCGTCTGCACCGGCCCGTTTCCCGCCTCCGTCACCGCTACGACGGCTGAACGCATGAGCTCGTCTCAGGCGACGGCGCAGGTGTGTGAGGGTAAATTCACCTGGAACACGTACGAGAGCGTAAACCTGATCTCCTGAACCAAAGCAACATCACAACAGCAGCAGCAGTTCATCCGGGAATCAGGGATGCACCATCTGACAGATATTTGATGCTTTAGTATCGACAGATCTGGTAGCGATACAGAAAAAGGAAAGGAGGAAAGCTCGTTTTGTGGAGGATAAATCATTCGTTTGTGCCACGCATCATCACACTTGGCTTAAAGATTTCTCTTTAAATTTTTACAAACAGATTAATGTACTGAGTTGCTTATTTATATACTAACTGAGCACCCGTACAGCAGTCTTAAATTCATTTTTACAGTCTTAAATAAGCTTCACAAGCTCGGTCAGACATGCAAAAATATAAGAAAACTTCTCCTAAAAAACAGTAACAAATGAACACAGATATAACATGTTTTATGTTATTTATTAGCAAATAAAGTGCAGATTTATTGTTTTATTAATGAAGAAAGAAATGACTGGATCGGAATGATGGATCGGCCTCATTTTTCCGATATCTGATCCAGCTAATTAGTCAATATGGGAGCTCCAGGTATCGGATCGGTGCATCTCTAGCTGACATGGAGTTGGTATGTGGCTATCGTTGGTAGATATTTAAAATAAATATCACCTTACTATTACCTTTAACAGAGGTGTTATGCAGGTGAATACGTCAGGAAGCTGTCGGCCGATGATGATGATGATGATGATGATGGACACCTGGCCCCTAAAGACACCATGAGGATCCAGAAAGAAGTGAAAGCTGAGATATTATGTGCCCTTCATCTCCATGGAAACCACCAGGACCTTCATGGTTTGTTTTAAACGTAGGCAGTAGGGTGTAACAATACATTGATCTATATCGATGATCAACGTATGGATCGTGAATCGATCCAAAAACCCAATATCGACCAAAAATGGCATTTATGTGCAGCACTTAGTGATTTTTTTTCTCTTCTTGCTATAGAGGAGAGCGGTGAGCTGCAGAGCGCCGTCCGTCCACATCACGCCTCATTTTCAGTGACGGGGCTCGTATGGTTCGCTCGTATAAAATGCTCCAGTTCATCTTTTTCATCTCGAGCGAACGGGCGAAGTACGCTCTGTTTGCGCGAGTAGGATTCCTCATTCGTACGAATAAGACACGTTTGGGGCTCCAAGCAAACACGCGTCTGAACATGGACTTGAGAGGTTTTCATTGGCGTGAATGATTTTATTGGTGTCCGGCGTGAAGACGGGGTCAGTTCGGCTGTGTTTTCGCTGAACAGCCTGCAGCTCGGACCGGGATCTTCCCGGCTCAGAGCGGAGACGTTGTCCCCGTCCTCGGAGACCGCTCGGCTTCACGGAGCAGCAGAGATGTAACATGAGACCATTCCTTGAGAATCTAGGGCAAGGTTCCTTCTCCACACGTGCCTGTCTGAGTGTGCTGAGCTCGCCTGGTGGCTTTCAAGTGTGTGTGAGTGAGTTTCCTGGCTCGTGTGATGGGATTTGTCAGCAAATAAACTGGCTGAAAGCTCACTATTGTGCAAAGGGTGGGTGTGTGTTTGGATCCGTTTGTGTGTGCCTGATAACTTGCAGTTTGTATGTGTGTACGATGATAATTGGTTTATGAATGCTTGCTCTGTGTGTGTGTGGACGGAGGAAGGGAGGGGTGTTCTGCTGCTGGCTTCATTGATTGGTTCCACACAGACTGAAACTTGACCCCCCCAGCAGATGTCTGTAACTCTGCCAAAGACGTGCTTACATTCATCTGCACCGCAAACACAGGACGGGCTCTGCTCGGCCTCGCTCGGCCGCGCTCTCTCTCTGCTGGGAGGTGTGTCGCTGGGATCCCACCGTCATAGATCGACCCGGTACCATTAATCACAGTTACCATGATTGTTGTGGTAATTATTTCCTATAATTATGTTTGTATTTCAGTTCCACAGTACTTCTCATATGTCCTAAACATCTACTGGGTGTTTATTGAGAACCTGTTAATCTATCTGCCAAACAAGAAGTCACGTGAAGTTTCAGTTAAGGCAGAATATCTGTTTTAATAAAATGAAAATAAAAGTAGTTTTTGTCTGTTTTGGCTGGTTTATGTAGGTTTATCCTCCATTTATCGTTACCGAGGTGAACTGCTTAATGTATCGTGATATTTATTTTTGGCCTTTAGCGCCCAGCCCTAGTCCTTCATCTTGTCCTCATCCTCATGCTGAGCAAGACTCTGGAGCACTTTTTAATATCTCAAATGCAGCCAGAGATCCAGGGGAGGGGGTTAATTTTCCCCCAACTTTCATATAATGGAGTTAAGCAGCGACTGAACCAAAAAGGTCCATCAAAGTCCACAAAAACTTGTCAATATTCCTCCATACTGCTCGTCCAACATAATCCAAGTGTCCTGAGTGTCCGGACCCCGGTGAACTCCATTATATGAAAGTTGGGGGGAAACGAGAAGCCTTCCTGATCGCCGGCTGCATTTGAGATATTAAAAAAGTGCTGCAGAGTCTTGCTCACCATGAGGATGAGGAGAAGATGAAGGACCATCATTCTGTGGGTGTACTAACCCTTTAAAATGATACACTAAAATGATAGAAAAAAATTTCATGATATTTTAAAAAAAAAAAGAAAAAAAAAATACAATTTAAATATTTTGTGTCCCTGCCTTTGGGATGTTTTTTTTTTTCTTTCGTCCGTTTCCTTCCCCTTTTCTCTGATTGTTCCTTCTGCAGGCTTGACCTTACTCTCTTTTCATCTCCTCCCTTTTTTTCTTTTCCCCCTTGACCCGGTCTTTTGTTTTTTTTTTCGGATTAAACTCAACACCCGGGGGGGATAAGATAAATAAAATTAGATCTTCTTTTTTTTTTAATATCCGTATTCTTCCTCTCTTCTCTTTTTTTGTGATTTTGTTTCTAAGCCTGTTTTTTTCTTTTCTCTTTCTTTTTATTTTTTTTTTTTATTTTTATTATTTTCCCCCCCCCCCCCAACCCCTTTTATCCCCCCCCCCTCTGTAATAAATGCTCTCTCTCTGTTGCGTCTCACTCCTCCCTCTCTTAAAGAGAGCCGTGTTGTTGTTTAGGTTCTTCCTCAGCCCCTCCCTCCTGAAAAAGACCAGGTTTAATTTTTTTCCTTCCCTCCTTTTTGATTTGTCTGAGAATGTATTTTTTCTATTTATTTCCCTATTAATAAAATATATCCCCCCGGTGATTTCCCTCTTCCTCTTTTTCTCCCCCCCTGCCGGCCCACTTCATGGTTGTGAATCTCCTGAAGCCAGTGATGGGCAGCATGGTTGTGGACCTTCCCTGCTTCCCCGTCGGTGGCGCTGCTGACGGCTGCAGAGCTGGAAAGCAGCTGGAGCTGCGTGCAGGCCATCGGAGCGCCGTGTGGCACCTCTCTGCAGTATTTCACAGCTCTCAGACAGCTTTCACACGGTGGACAGAGACGCTCAGTGTGTCTGCATACTTGTCCTTTGTGTTTCAGGGATCAGAAACATTATTTGGATGGACTCCTGGATGTATTTTTAGCATTGTAAACTTAGCTTACAGCTACGAACCACGACGGTCTTTGGATTATTAACCCGAGCAGAGGAAATTAAAGTTGCTGCCTGGAGTTTGTCCTCCTCTAAATATATGAATCAGTTTTTAGTGAAAACGGACCTCAGGACAGCTGCCAGTCCTGCAGATTATTGGGGGATTGTTATTGTTGGGGAGGCGGGTAATGCTTAATGGTAACATGGGGGCTTTGGTGCAGTGGACCCAGGTTTGAGTCCCCGACATGGCACTCAGGTGAACCACTATGGGCCCTTGAGCAAGGTCCTTAACCAACCATTCCCTGGCGCTTTGATTAGCAGCCCACTGCTCTCAGGTTAAACTTGACATGGGTTAAAATTCAGAGAGTGAATTTCCCTATCAGGATTGATCAAATATTATTATTATTATTATTACTATTACTTTAAACTAGGGGTGTCCCGATGCCAGTATCAGTACTCGCTCTGATACTGGCCTATTCTGCTGTACTTGTACTCGTGAATTCCTCGCTCCCGACGGTACCCGGTACCGGACGTCACATTCCTTCAGGAGACATTTAGATCCACCCCAGATCTGCGTATGTCCCATATAATGGCAGTGATGCAGCCTCTAAATAATCATTATCTGCCACAAACTCCTTCATTTCACCAATGTTTGTTACCAAACATTAGTCAGACCCCCCCCCTGTGAGCTCCAAGCCGCTTTTTTGTGGTGATTCGTCCTTATTTACAGACATTTTTACTGCGGCGCCTTTGATGACATCACTATTATGTGACACCATAACAAGTACTCATCACACTACTCAATTTTTTTGGGCATTTGTTCCTGAATGTCTTTGGATGGCAGCATGATGTCTAGCTTTGGAGGATCTTTTGGTCTACTTCACTTTGTCATGCAGGTCCTATTTAAGTGATTTCATGATTCAGAAATCAAGAAATCAATAATAAAAATCTTCATTTACTGCAAAAACTGCATTTTGTGTTTACTTGTGTTATCTTTGTATAATATTTAAATTTGTTTGATGGTCTGAAACATTTAAGTGTGACTAACATGCAAAAAAATAAGAAATCAGGAAGGAGGCACACAGCTGTATGTTGCTGTGAGACCTCTGTTTATAAGTCACGATTAAGCCACTCCTCTCAGTAGGGCTGCGCAATTAATCGAAAGTTAATTGTGATTTCAATTTTTGTGTCAAACAATCTCCAAACTTATATAATCGAGTTGAAACAATTATCATTATTTTTTGCCATTTTTCTTGGCACAATTTCTAAAAGTTATTCTGAGTTTATCCCAGGCAATTTGTTGGCCGTCATTAACAAAAATGTTAGATTTGGAGAGCTCTAGCCTTACACTAAAGATCAGCAAAGCTTATTTTGCCATGTTTTTCTATAAATAAGTGTATATATATATATTTTTTAATATTGAGAAAGTGCAGAACAGCTGGATACAGTTTATTTTGGATATATTTCGATACAGCTGTAAGGTTCATATTTATAGCCTATATTTATTTTTAGTGCTAGATACCTTAGACAGAAATGCTAAATTAATGTATCATGTAACTAGAAAATAATCGTTTGAATAATCGTGATTTCAATATTGGCCAAAATAATCGTGATAATGATTTTTTCCATAATCGGCCAGCCCTACCTCTCAGATGACTTAAACTGAAGTTCAGAAAGAAGTAATGATCCTGTCTGTCTGAAATAAAGAAAGAAGATGTTTCTGCTGCAGCTGAGGTGGAGCTGCTTTGTGAGGATAGAAGGTAAATAGAAGCAGAAAGAACTGGAGACGAGGAAACACGGAAACATGGAAATAGTTTCTGATGTGTTTGTTTCAATGCCTGAAAGCCGAGATGGAGAGATGATATGCAGATGAGGAAAGATTCACTGCTGATCTGCTGGTGTTTCTACAAAGTTCTGGTAGGAATAAGTCCTGGTTCTGGTTGGTCTTTATGCTGCTATATCTGCTGATACATTCATTTACATCATTTTAGGTTGCACAATATATTGTTTGAGCATGGTCATTGCGGTGTACATGTGTGAGACGGGAACATGGCAGATCCTGCAATGTAGGAGGCAAATGAATGTGTTCTCATGTAATGTCAAGGGTTCCTGACACAGACTGCGCACAGGCGTCCACCAGCCACCATCGTTCTCAATCAGTTTGGTGAAGAACAAACCGTTTGTGGTAAAATGCAATTCACATTCGTACGTGATAAACAAAACATGTAGCAAACAGGTCCTAGCAAAGAGAAAGCAAGCAGTAAAACATAACAAAAACTGGCAACGTTCACAAAGATGTTATATGACTGCTGGTTAGTTGTCGGTGAGGCTGCAGGAGTGCAGCAGAGCTTAGTGCTGTTCATTCGTCTGCAGTTATATCTCTATATAAATCACAGGGTTAGGAAGAATGGCAGCGGCCGTCTTTCCCAGCGTGGTGCAGCCCTAATGTCAGCCTCATCATCTGACAGCTGAGGCTGTCCTGAAAAAGTAACGTCTGAATGTTGACTGGGATTAAAAAAGTTCAGATCTGACGTGCAGTTTCATATTTAAAGAAAAACAAGTGACAGGCGGAGAAAACAAAGCAAGAGTGATCAGGAGTTTGCTCGTGTCATTTTACATGGCTGCATGTCTGAAAGTGTGACAGGAAGCTTAAAGCTCTGCTGTCAGCAGGTGAGCTTACCTGCTAGCACATGAACGTGGAGCGTAAGCGTTGTCGGTTGCTATGGCGACCTGTGTGCTGTTCATTATAGGCGCTTTCAGACAGAGAGGTTCTAGGATCAGTTCCTAGAACCTCTCTGTCTGGAGTTTAGTTATCAGAACCACCTTCTCCATCAGTCTGCGTTGGCACATGAGGGAGGACCTTGATAGTGACCATGTTTGACACAAACGTCTGAGACAGACACATTCATGCCCCAGATCATCTGATACAAAACTGAGCTTTCTCATCTCTTTTATTCAAAGCTGTGTTTTATCAGCGGTGGAGCTGGAACAGGTTCTAAGTTCCGGTCTGGCTCTGAACCAGGACTGAAATCGGTTTGCTGGTTGGGTTTTATCAGCGGTGGAGCTGGAAGCCAGAACCCTGATGGTGAGTCAGCTGTTTCCCAGCTGTCACAGTGGAGGTGGGCTGCTTTTCCTGCATGTGTTGAGTTCTGTCGTCTCAGACGAGGCAGCGGTTCCAGCCGGGAGATTTGCATGGCCGCCGCTGCCAGCGGTCACGTTTGAATAGTAACGGTGAAGGACTCGGTGACTGAGCAGACTATGATAACATCCTGTTTGGCTCTGCTGGAGCCCCGTCTGATCAGTAAACCTGCGTCTTTATCAGCTCATTAATGCTGAGTCCGGGACGTTAGTCGCTGCTGGGATTTATTTTCCTACTCGCAGCTGGACGCTGCTGCCTCCCATCTAACTGATGAAAAACACTAGATAGTGCAAGTACTCCTTCCTAATTTCTTTCTGTTTTAAGTAAATGAAGCCGAGGTGACAGAAGTTCAGTGGTACTGTCTGACCTGCTGAACAACATCAACAGCATCCGTCAGTTTAAAGGCACAGTCCCTATACGGCCATATGCCACAACTACACCGTTTCTGTCCATGTGTAACTAGAACAGATGAGAATCAGACGTTTTTCTTCCCAACATGGAGGAAATGTGGAAGGACGTCACATTCCTGGTTGTTGGAACATCAGAGGAAACTTTAATGTGGTAATAAGTGAAGAAGAAGATCACGGACATTTATTTCATGAAGATTTCTGCCGTCTGTGACAAAAGTGGACGGTGCTGCTCAGTCCACTGATGTCAGTGTGTTCGTATCGGGGAGGAATATCGGCCAATCAGAGCAGAGGAGGAATAACTTGCTGCCACGACAGAGAAAACGCTGGATTTAATCCCCAACAACAAAAACACGGTAAATTATGATGAACACTCATTAATCTGACACTTTATTCGGGGGTGAGGAACCTTTGGAGTCCTGATGAGGGACCGTTAGTCAGGATGAAGGACCGCTGTGGTCGGGGTGAGGGGCCAGTGTGGTTGGGAAGAGGGCCGTTGGAGTCGGGGTGACGGGCCGTTGGGGTCGGGGTGAGGGACAGTTGGAATTGTGGTGAGTGACCATCTGGGTTGGGATGAGGGAACGTCTGGGTCGGGGTGACGGACCATGAAGGCTTCGGGTCGGTGGAGGCTCCCTGTGGGTGTGCGACGCGGGCGTATGTGTCTGTGGATGGAGTCAGCTTCGGGTCGGTGGAGGCTCCCTGTGGGCGTGTGACGCGGGCGCATGTGTCTGTGGATTGAGTCGGCTTCGGGTCGGTGGAGGCTCCCTGTGGGCGTGTGACGCGGGCGTATGTGTCTGTGGATGGAGTCAGCTTCGGGTCGGTGGAGGCTCCCTGTGGGCGTGTGACGCGGGCGTATGTGTCTGTGGATGGAGTCAGCTTCGGGTCGGTGGAGGCTCCCTGTGGGCGTGCGACGCGGGCGTATGTGTCTGTGGATTGAGTCAGCTTCGGGTCGGTGGAGGCTCCCTGTGGGCGTGTGATGCGGGCGTATGTGTCTGTGGATGGAGTCGGCTTCGGGTCGGTGGAGGCTCCCTGTGGGCGTGTGATGCGGGCGTATGTGTCTGTGGATGGAGTCGGCTTCGGGTCAGTAAAGGCTCCCTGTGGGCGTGTGATGCGGGCGTATGTGTCTGTGGATGGAGTCGGCTTCGGGTCGGTGGAGGCTCCCTGTGGGCGTGTGACGCGGGCGTATGTGTCTGTGGATGGAGTCAGCTTCGGGTCGGTGGAGGCTCCCTGTGGGCGTGTGACGCGGGCGTATGTGTCTGTGGATGGAGTCAGCTTCGGGTCGGTGGAGGCTCCCTGTGGGCGTGTGACGCGGGCGTATGTGTCTGTGGATGGAGTCGGCTTCGGGTCGATGGAGGCTCCCTGTGGGCGTGCGACGCGGGCGTATGTGTCTGTGGATGGAGTCGGCTTCGGGTCGGTGGAGGCTCCCTGTGGGCGTGTGACGCGGGCGTATGTGTCTGTGGATGGAGTCAGCTTCGGGTCGGTGGAGGCTCCCTGTGGGCGTGCGACGCGGGCGTATGTGTCTGTGGATGGAGTCAGCTTTAGGTCGGTGGAGGCTCCCTGTGGGCGTGTGACGCGGGCGTATGTGTCTGTGGATGGAGTCGGCTTCGGGTCGGTGGAGGCTCCCTGTGGGCGTGTGACGCGGGCGTATGTGTCTGTGGATGGAGTCGGCTTCGGGTCGGTGGAGGCTCCCTGTGGGCGTGTGACGCGGGCGTATGTGTCTGTGGATGGAGTCAGCTTCGGGTCGGTGGAGGCTCCCTGTGGGCGTGCGATGCGGGCGTATGTGTCTGTGGATGGAGTCAGCTTTGGGTCGGTGGAGGCTCCCTGTGGGCGTGCGATGCGGGCGTATGTGTCTGTGGATGGAGTCAGCTTCGGGTCGGTGGAGGCTCCCTGTGGGCGTGCGACGCGGGCGTATGTGTCTGTGGATTGAGTCAGCTTCGGGTCGGTGGAGGCTCCCTGTGGGCGTGCGATGCGGGCGTATGTGTCTGTGGATGGAGTCAGCTTCGGGTCGGTGGAGGCTCCCTGTGGGCGTGCGATGCGGGCGTATGTGTCTGTGGATGGAGTCAGCTTCGGGTCGGTGGAGGCTCCCTGTGGGCGTGTGATGCGGGCGTATGTGTCTGTGGATGGAGTCAGCTTCGGGTCGGTGGAGGCTCCCTGTGGGCGTGCGATGCGGGCGTATGTGTCTGTGGATGGAGTCAGCAGCAGGTAGTCTGGTAGGCATGAGGTTGTCTCCTTTTCGGCAGGAGGCGAGTGTGTCGTTTTGAGCCAGGAAACATGCAATTTGAAACGGTGGGATGGTGGAATTTCTGGCCCACATGCCGGAGCAGGAGACAAAGACACGTGAGCCTGCTGACCTCAAACCATTCTGAGAGAAGGGGAGGCAGAGTGGTGGAGAACAGAGCCAGTCTGGAGGAAGGAGCATGACATGGAAAGGAGAGGAAGAAATGAGGGGATGCAGCAGATAAGAGAAGGAATGAATAACAGAGCCTGCTGGTGACAGCTTCTCCTGGAAATGTTTTCAGCATGGAAGTCTGCAGCCACTTTTCCACTCTGTCATACTTTACTCTGAACTTATCCATCGCAGCTTAGTACCACCTCGAAGTGGACCAGGTCGTCTGATGAAGGCAGATCAGGAATCCTGTGATGTCAGCAACACAAACACCATACGTAGATGCGTATGCGTATAGATGTGTTTCTGAGCATCGTCACAGACAGGATGCGCTGCAACCGGGGGGCAAACTATGAGAAGACGTGTTTACATGCAAGACTCCACTTTTTATGCAGATGAGGTCATGATGACGTGAAAGTGTCGGGAAATAGAATGTCTGAGTCCTGGTATTTGTTCGGTTACATGCATGTAAACGGTTACCATGGTGATAACAGGACAGCTTTCTAACTCAGGTTTTTCAGGCAAATTTCAAATGAGGTCCAACACGAATAATATCCATGTTTTAACCAGAAAAAGGCCGTTTCCGGGTGATGACTACCTTGCTAAGTTTGTGTGATGGTGATAAAAACCCAAAACAGCAACGATGAGTCGGTGTTTTTTTTTATTTGTCATCAAAATACAGATTTATACGATATAATTTAAAACACGGCGATCTCTTTGTTTCGTCAGGTTACTTTACATTTTTATGAATGAGTGTTCAGGCCTTTTGCCCCATGGTTGCCTAGCAACTGCTAATGTTTGTAAATGAGAAACCCATGCATGAAATCCACGATCACAGAATCACGGAATTGAACATTTAAAACAGAATTCATTATAAACACGGAAAGTCGCAGAAATGAGCGGCAGTTTCCGTTAATGTGTTTTTTCCTGAATAAAAAGGAAACCTTCGCTCGGAGAAATGCTCCACGGGTGTCACTACGAGGAAGCGCCGCGGGGCGGCTTCGCCAGCTTCGCCAGCTTTCTCCCGGTTATAGCCAGACCGGCCTTCGTACCACCCACTCGCTCTTCTTCTTCACTTTTCCTTGTGTGTTCTGCATCTGCTGGTGAGTTGAACGATAGAAACGTCTCGTCATCCAGGTCTCACGTACGGAGACTCTGATTGGATGTTTCAGAGTAAAACGTGATCCAGCGTCTGCACAAAGTGTTTTACTTCCAAAAGCGACCGGATCCACTTGGCTTTTCATTGACTGACTTCCCGCCTGAAGGATGGGCTCTGTTCTGGATGGACTCGGATTCTGAGCAGCAGAATACCGGACGGAGCAGCTTCCCACCATTATTACATGTCTGGTCTCTGACATGGACATACCTGTCTGAACGGGCGATGGTGTGGACCACCATCTGGAAATTAGTATGGTGGTGAATTATGTTTCTCTCACTCTGGGCATTTTTTGTTTAAGCTATGTAAAACTAAAAAAGAGATGGAAAAAAAAAAGATTTGACAATGGAAAAAAAAAAAAAAAAAAAAAGGACCATTCAGGACACGCACACGGACACACACACGCACATTATCACTGAATAAATTGGCTATGTTTAGTTGTGTTTTTACACTGTAATGCTGTAAAATTTGTGTAAAATAATAAGAACAGAATCCCCAAAATTTAAAAACTGAAAAACACTGAAAGTGGGAAAAATTGAAACAGAATTTTAGAAAAAATAAAATGGATTCCATAGGGCTCTCAGGCACCGCAAACAGGTGTTTTCTGCAATGTCCAATCAGACGTCTGCACCTGTTGACGGGTATGTTGGTCCATGTTCATGGGAAAGATGCTCTAATGTGTCTGGGACATTTTTATTGATTTTTTTTTTTTATTATTATTTTCAACCACAACTCAAAACCAACATTTCATTTCACTGAATTATAATTTTGCAGATTTAATATTTATAATTAGCTTCATGTCATTTGAATCGTGATTGTGAGTTTATCCTTTTCTTTAATGGGAGCGTGTGAGTCATTTTGCGGATGACTGTGTGTATACATAATTTGCACTCTGTAATTTTACCAGGATTCAGAAAACTGAGCTATAAAATGACATCACCACCCCTACTGTCCTCATAACAAAGTAAACTTGGAGAAATTAAATCAAAGAATGCTGACTCATGTCCATTTCCCCTCCATTGACGGAGCAGTTTCTCTTGTTTTGGTTTCTTGTCAGAACGACTGAACCTCATTTTCTTTTTTTCTGTGCTGCAGCCGTCCATGCTCGTCTGCCGATCAGTGTCGGTCCGCTCTCCTGGACAGTTTAAAGTAGGCATGCATGATATCATCAGCCCCTTATTGGTATCGGTCTATATCAGCCTTAACTGAGAATCAGACATCAGCCATCCCACCGATATTTAACCGATATTTAACCGATCAGCTTGCTGTTTCTAAAGTCTTAAAAAAAATTCTTCAAAAACTTATTTTTTTACAGACTTTAAAACTTCTAAAGACTAGGGTGGGAAAAAATATTGATTCACTGAAATATTGCAATATTTTCATAAGCTGATATCATATTGACATTTAAAAACATGGTATCGATCTATTTTACGAATGAAATCTCATGATATTTCATCGTTCTGTTACAAAATCTCACGAGAATTCACAGAAATTTCGCGATATGTTATGAGATCTTGCAAGAATTCATGAAGTAAAATAGATTGATGCATTTTTAAATATCGATTTGATATCGGCATATGAAAATCTCACGGTATTTCAGTATATTGATATTTTTTTCCACCCCTATATTTCAAAGTATGGGGAAAAAGATAACAAAACTGCTATTTGCAATGACTGCTTATTTTTTCAGCTTTAATATCAGTATCGGCCACATAAGTTTTGAAATATCGGCTTATCGGCTATTGGCCAAAATTCCAATATGGTGCATCCCTAGTTTAAAGCTGAGCAGCATGCCTCTGTTGGAGGTGACGGTGCAGCTACGTGGAGCTGGGGCATTGTACCTACCGTATGTGAAACCAGCTGAAAACGATGGAAATGTTCTTCCACAGAGGAGTTGGTGTCTCTGCTCCTTGTTGGAGAACAAACCTTCCCAGGTTTTGGCTGCAGTGACCCAAATGTGCCGTACTTGGACTATTCTTATGTTTCTGGGAGCCAGATTAGCACTGTGAGGTTTTAGTTTTATGTGCCATGTAATTAAGCTGGAACTAAATTTAACCCAAACTGTGATTAGATTTAACAAGCCAGCAAACACAAGGCAGCGCCGCCGACGTACACGTCACACGCAGCTCGTTCTTAGACGTGTACATGTGTGGAGGCGGTCGTCCACAGCAGCGTGACGACATCTCTGGAGCTCCTCACGATGTTTCTGGCTCACTTTTACTAAAATGCAGACGGAGATGCAGAATGATCGGGATTGTGGAAGTACCCAGCTGCTCACCACAGTAAAATCTGATGGGGGGGGGGACACAAAGTTAACCTCTGAACAGGGTCATCGCCATCCTCACATGTCAAACTTCATACTACTTTTGAGCCTATAGAGGGAGAAAAAAACCTTGAAAAGAGTAAAGTTTTTTACGTCAGAAAACCTGTATCACTGAACGCTTTCCATCCAACAATGCCTTTGTTTTCATCCCCCCCCCCCTGCTTGTTTGTTTATAGTAAGTGAGGTCACGGCTTATTTTACTTGTTGCAGTGGTGATTTGGTGGAAAAGCGTCTGAAGAGAATCCAGACAGCTCGTTCTGTGCTGGGAGTCACTCTGGAGCTGAAGATGGAGGATTCTTCATCCTCTACATCACGACCCCCAAAATAACTCCTGAACTCTGATCATTAATGTTTTCACCTAAAACAAAAAGAAAAAAGAAGAGAATACTACTGTAATATTCAAATTTCCCGAGCCGAATTCATAAAATATCTTTCTTTTCATTTTGGAGCTTTATTTCTGTTTCCATTGTGGGTCATTCGTCAGTCAGCAGGAGGCCTTAGCGTCAGTTTTCCCATCATCCTTCCCCTTTATCCTTCCCGTCAGTTTTCCCGTCATCCTTCCCGTCAGTTTTCCCGTCATCCTTCCCGTCAGTTTTCCCTTCATCCTTCCCGTCAGTTTTCCCTTCATCCTTCCCGTCAGTTTTCCCGTCATCCTTCCCGTCAGTTTTCCCTTCAGCCTTCCCGTCAATTTTCCCGTCATCCTTCCCGTCAGTTTTCCCGTCATCCTTCCCGTCAGTTTTCCCTTCATCCTTCCCGTCAGTTTTCCCGTCAGCCTTCCCGTCAATTTTCCCGTCATCCTTCCCATCAGTTTTCCCGTCATCCTTCCCGTCAGTTTTCCCGTCATCCTTCCCGTCAGTTTTCCCGTCATCCTTCCCATCAGTTTTCCCGTCATCCTTCCCGTCAGTTTTCCCGTCATCCTTCCCGTCAGTTTTCCCGTCATCCTTCCCGTCAGTTTTCCCGTCATCCTTCCCGTCAGTTTTCCCAGCAGCCTTCCCGTCAGTTTTCCCGTCATCCTTCCCGTCAGTTTTCCCGTCATCCTTCCCATCAGTTTTCCCGTCATCCTTCCCGTCAGTTTTCCCGTCATCCTTCCCATCAGTTTTCCCGTCATCCTTCCCATCAGTTTTCCCGTCATCCTTCCCGTCAGTTTTCCCGTCATCCTTCCCGTCAGTTTTCCCGTCATCCTTCCCGTCAGTTTTCCCAGCAGCCTTCCCGTCAGTTTTCCCGTCATCCTTCCCGTCAGTTTTCCCGTCATCCTTCCCATCAGTTTTCCCGTCATCCTTCCCGTCAGTTTTCCCGTCATCCTTCCCATCAGTTTTCCCGTCATCCTTCCCGTCAGTTTTCCCGTCATCCTTCCCATCAGTTTTCCCGTCATCCTTCCCATCAGTTTTCCCAGCAGCCTTCCCGTCTGCTTTTCCGTTGGTTTTCCTGTCAGCCCTCCCGTTGGCGTCGGGCTGCAGTAGCGCCGGCGGCTCGTACATGTGGAGCAGGGCTGTGGAAGCTGCTGCTGTCTCCACATCAGCAGCAGCTCCTGAGAAGGTGGACATCTTATTCACCGTGGCGTGGGACGACAGAAGTCTTCCTCCTGCACCTGCAGGTCAGACGGAAATCGGCATTTATAACAGGTCTTCAGTACCAGGAGCAGTCTGAGCTGTGAGCTGCTACTGTTTGTGTTGTTCTTCAGTCTTTGACCGGCACCTACAGTCGCTTCACGTCACCTGGAACGAGGGGAAACAAACATCTGTGCTGGTTAATGTTTATAACTGGCTGCACATTTGGACGTGGAAGTTGATGTGGGGATGTTTGTTTGTTTGTTTGACCTAAATCTGAGTTGGGATTTAACTTTGAGATGATTTCCTGCCAGTGGTTTCTGTCTGTGAATTATTGATGAGGAGGAGGATGGAGGAGGGAAACGGTTCTCTCCCGGACCGGACAGCCTGAACTGGCTCTGCGTGGCTGCAGTCCAGCATGGAAGCATGTGGGACTGCTGCAGAAATCCTGAGTGGAAGCTGCACGTGAATCCTGGTTGTGTGGAAAGTGTAACCCAGCAGAGCTGCTGAATACATTCATCCTCATGCTCGTGCTGCATTTTAATGTCGGGATGCTCCTGGAACTCAGCAGGTGGGAATCTGCTGCAGTGAAATGTGAGGGGGAAGCTTGGGTCAGGTGGGAGTAAGACCTGCAGCCCGTAGCTTCAGCAGAATGACAGAATAAAGACGCCTGCAGCAGATCCGTCTGACTCTGGAAGTCTAGGTGGTTCAGACCAGTTGTTCCAGATGCGAGGGGACAACCAGACTTCCAGAAACTGCAGCAGGACTCCTGGCTGTGCTTTCATCCTAACTCAGGACGGTGCGGCAGCTCTTATCCACACTTTCACATCTGGCTCAGGAAACTCTTAAACTGGTGGAGTTAAAGGGGGAGTTCGCTTTTTTCAACCTGGATCTATTTTCTAGCATGAAATCTGTTCATTTCCTCACCCAGACAGCTTTGGTGTAACTTGAATTCCTTCTGAATTCCTATAAATAAGGACGAATCAACACAAATAAGCAACTCAAAGCTGCTTGGAGCTCACAGGGGGGTCCGACTAATGTTTGGTAACAAACATTGGTGAAATGAAGGCGTTTGTGGCAGATAATGATTATTTAAAGGCTGTGCCAGGTTGCCCCATCACTGCCATTATATCGGACATACGCTGATCTGGAGTGGATCTAAGCTGCAGCTGCAACTCGTGACTATTTTTATAGTTGATTAATCTACCCCTGTAATCTATCAATTAATCAATTAATCGGATAAGCTCTTTCTATGTTCTTTCAAAGATGTGACTGAGATGCTGTGGAGAAATAATGAGTCCAAATTCTGTAACAAGGAAAAAAAAATCTGATAATTCACGAAATATCATGAGATTTTGTAACAAAACCATGAAATCTCGCAAGATTTTGTGAGTAAGATGGATCCAATACCACGTTTTTTAATATCTATTTGATATCAGCATGCAAAAATATCACAATATTTCAGTGTATCGATATTTTTTCCTACGCCTATTTTTCAAAGTGTCGAATAACAAAATAACAAAATAACAAGTGAAACGAATAACAAAACTATTTGCAATGACTGCTTTTTTTTTTAGCTTTAATATCGGCATCGATATCGGTTATTGGCCCCATGAGTTTTAAAATATCAGCATATTGGATATCGGCCAAAATTCCAATATCGTGTATCCCTATAATAAACGTTTCACTCTCTAGAGGCTGTTTCTCAGAGACAATCTGGAAATAAAATCTGTTCTACAGATGAGAATAAGAACAGGGACTTATGTGCAACTGCAACATTGTCTCTGGACAGAAACTTGGAGCTAAACTGGAGCTTTTCTGTAAAAAAAGAAAACCTCTAACTCAGGGGGGTCCAGCTCCGGTCCTCCAGGGCCACAATCCTGCAGGTTTTCCACGTCTCCCTGCTCCAACGCACGCCTGACTCCGATTCACCGGCTTTGAGATTTACTTAATTATAGTCAGCTGTGCTGGTGCAGGGAGGCATGGAGAACCGTCAGGACGGCGGCCCTGGAGGACAGACTTTGGACACCCCTGCTCTAACTGTTACATAAACATGCTGTAGCCAAAATAATAGGGGTGTGCCAAAATATCGATACACTGAAATATCGTGATATTTTGTGTTGAGATATCATATCGATATTAAAAAACGCTGTATCGATATTTTGCTAACAAAATCTCACAAGGTTTTGTAAGAGAACAGTGAGATCTCGCGAGATTTCGTTCTATCTGCAGCGGTTCAGCATGCAGAAAAGTCCCTGCATTAGCACTGATTTCTACGTGCATCTGCAGGTTTAGATTAAACTTTAGACATGTTTGACCTGTCTAAAGTTTAATGTGTACGTGAAAGTACACATTAAAATGTGTGTCCAGGTTTTCATCGACCACCCAGTTGTTTGAGATTAAGATGAAATAATGACTGAAATGTTTATTTTTTATATGCTTTCTTAAGAAGAACCACTGTGCACTTTTACTGTTTTGCTCATTTCATATGAACTGATGTCACTTATGTGCTTCTGAATGATAATATTTTGTAATTCATTTCATATGGATTCACTTTGGTCAATAAATATGGAATGTCTTCAGGGACAAATACTGTGGTGTATCGTGGATAAATTTATTGCAATATATTGATTTTTGCAGAATCACTGTATCGCGATATTATCGATATCGTAGGCAAAATATTGTGATATCGTATCCCGAGGCACCTTGTGATTCCCAGCCCCACAAAATGATATAATAAAATTATGATTTTTATTGATGAGCTTACTTCTGATTAAGCAGCATGAATGGCAGATCTGCCTTGCACGTCCAGGGCTGTACAGTGCGAGCGTTTTACTCGCATATGCGCCTAAAAATATATTGGTGCGAGTACCGGGAAAAAAGCAAATAAGAGAAAAACGTAGCGACATTTTATGTTTTTATGGTCAGGACGCCGCCATGCGGCAGCTTTGAAGTCACCGCGTTGCGCTCCAGCTCCACATTGAACCATCGGTATCACCAGCTACACAACAACTAACAACCGTAACACAATTTAGAAGATGGACATAATGAAAGGTGAAGCTGAAAGGCCAGTCCAGCATCCAGATCCTGCTGCAGATGCTTTCCAGTCCGTAGGCCGCGTGACTAGAGAGGAAGCCGGGGCTGATCTGTAGCGGAGCGGGTTACTCTGATTACGGGGAGTCCCGGATAGAAACAGCTGACGGTCATGTCAGAGAAACCTGCTGCAGAGCTGTTCCGATCATCGGACTGGAGCGAAGGGATTTATGAGTGTTGCTGATTGAGGTGTTTCTAATAAGAGGGTTAAAGAGGAACGGAGCTGGTGAATTACAGCGATGTTTGTAAGGACCGATACCGCAGATACCGATACCGGTAAACGGAGCTCCGCTGGTGATATTAAAAACACTCAGAGCAGCTTCAGGCTTTCCTCTGCGGGCCTCTAGTTTACCAGACTCCAAGTCTTCAGATCATTTTCCTCATTTTCTCTATAAAATGTTCACACATGATCAGGAGTCAGAGGTTTCCTCTTCAGAGCCGAACCAACCAAACTGGTGACCTCAAAGCTTAGCTTTGCAAGCGTCTTTGTGGGCTTTAAATAATAATGATAATAAATAATCATGATTATTATCACCACCATCATCATCATATTAATAATAATACATCTGGGAGATTTTCTGATTGAAGGTGATGTTTGGTTACAGCTGTAATCTAAACCATTAGATGTCTCTTTTACATCGTTAGCGTGGCTCGTCCAGCTTTTCTTCCATGTAGTGAAACAATAATGAGTCTCTGGGTTTTATGAGAACCTTTGCAGTCATGAGAACAGATATGGGGGGTCACAACACGGCAACTTCTCTCTATATTGCTGTTTAACAAAGATTAAATGAAGAGGTTACCTGCTGCTGACAGTTAAGTATCTGCAGAAGAAGAATCAGGGAGCAGGTGTTATCGCCCCCTACAGTCATAAGTTTTCATGGGTCACAGGTTTTGCTGTAACACCGGTTTGGTGCCCTTTTTAACAACAATGCATTATGCAAAATAAACATCCATACTAAAGCCCACCTGACCCAGACCAACCCCACCCAGACCAAATCCTGCTGTGGACCGCTGGATGGACACAGCCAAGTGTGGCAGGTGACTGGACAACAAAAAAACTGTAGGACAGAGAAGTTCTCTGGATTCAAAACTGTTTGTTTCTCGGTGTAATGCATCATTTGGCCTATTGCCTGTGCGAAGGTTATTATTATTGATATTTAAATGTGCTATTTAAGAAAATTCATAGTGCTCCTAAATTTCTTTCTGTGCTCCTAAATCTTTTCATTTGGGAGCACTAGTGCTCCTAGTGAAAGAGCTAAGCGTACGGCCCTGACGTCAAGAGCGTGAAAAGTGTGGTGATGGAGTCGGTGGTTTTCCTTTGTCCGTGTCTTTGTACGATGGCAGATAAAACTGAGCAGATGATCGGCTTCATTTGCTCCACGAGGCCAGAGAACGACGTTGTCGGGCGTCTCTGCGGCCTGTCTGGATTCATCACAGACGAACGTTTTCCACCAGCAGCTCAGCGGCCCCCAACTTCAACTTTTAGGAGCGCAGGCAGAAACTTTAGGAGCGCACACTGAAATCCACTTGCAAAGCAAATATTCACATTTTCTCTCATTTTCACTGAATTCCTGCTAAATGCAGAAACTACAATGTTCACAGGTCATGGCTCATTTATGTTTCAGACGGCTCTGTGTTCACTCAGACTGTCATGTTTTACTTGTTGGTGCAGTTTTATCAGCTTATTTTGTGTTCCTGGCATGTTGTGGTGCAACGGATCAATGAACTCACAGTTTAGATCAGTTTCTGGTTTGAGTCGCGGATCGGATCAGTTTCAGATCAGCAAAAGAGAAAAAGGACAAAACAAATTTACCTCTAATTACTTCTTTATTTATAGCATCATAGTATTTTTCCTATGAAAATCATTCCACTCAACTGTAAAAATAAATAAACTAATGATGAATAAATGATGGACTAGGAACGGATGACAGAACTGCAGGTCTCCATAGCAACGATGGTCCACGATGAAAAACACTGACTGAAAACGACTGACTGCTGACCTGGTGTCACTGATGACGTGATGTTTACTGTACAAAGTTCAGGATCGCAGATCTGCAGGAGGCTTTTATTTTGAAAGTTGTCTGATTTTCTGTGTTTTTGCTGAGAGCTTGATGCTTTCTGGAAGCTCCGTCAGAAACAGAGACGCTGCCACGAGACGCTTCTGACTTCTGGAGGGAAGTAAGCTGTTGACTAAAACGGCCGCGTTCAGCTCCGGAGACGCCAAACACGCAACCGGTGTTGCCTTCACTGACCGCTGATTCTGTCAGCAACTGAATGTGTTACATAGACTAAACATGTAAAAACAAAAAACGGCACATTCATTGGTCGCACATGTGCGAGTAGATGAAACATTTCCTCGCATTGTGTCACATTTCAGTCGCAGACGTTGGCGTAGCTTCGTCTGATCCCGTCCAGTTTGACCACCGGCAGTCCTGCGTCGGGACAGCAGGTCATCAACCTGCCGTTACGTAACCGGACCGGACGCAGATCAGTTTACCCTCCACCGTCTCCGTGGAGTGAAGCGATTCCCCGGAGTCTCCTCCGGACTTCTCCGACTTCTCGGCTGATTGCGATCGGTTGCTGATCGATCGGTGCATCTCTAGTGGCCGATGTCCCATACTCAGTTTTAAGAATAATATCGGCCGATACCGAGAGGGGTCCGATTGTATCGCGCGTCCCTAGATTCCACCTTATTCCATGGTTCCAGGTTCAGGGTCGGACTCCAGGATTCTGGCCGTGGTTGCCGGATCACGGACTTCGTGGTCCCCCACATCCAGTCCTCTAAAAGATGGAGCAGGTCCAGAAAGTCCCAGAGACGGCTGCTGTTACAGGCTGTGTTCTCCGTGACGTGTCTGCAGCGTGGCCGCGTTGCTGTGAAACGATGAAGATGATGGAGGGATGTTGCAGCTTCGTCACTGTTGGGCTGGACCGAGCCCCCCAGGGAAGATGACGGGACAGTTCTCAGACGTGATGTGGAGTTTATCTGCTTGTTGAAGCTGGAAAGAAGATTTTAGTCAGCAGCACCTTGAAGAGTGAGATTGTTGTGTGAAAGTCAGCTGCTGTCTTCCTGGGGAGGGGGGATTAACGCCCACATCCACATGTGGAGAGCTCAGGCAGGCTGGAGCGGGCGGGGGGGATTTTCCCATCCTGCCTCTGCAGCGACTGGCCTAGATTCCACCAAACGATTGTCTCAATGCAACTCTGCTATTATTAGAGCTGTATTATCAGGAGAGATGGAACGAGAGAGCAGCGGGGGGGGGGGCAGGATGGGAAAGAGGAACGGCTTCTTCTGGTTTTCACATCACTGAATATTCAACATTTTTCCGTCTTTGGTTTCATTGGGAAGTCGGGTCTTATGGCGGTTTTCCCAAGAAGCTTTGCAGCCCCGAATCGCTGCAGAGATTATTTATTTATCAAATTATTTTTCTCAGATTATCTCCATAATAACTTATTGAGGATTCTTTTTGACAGTTCTATAAATAAAAATGAAAGGCACATTTATAACTTTTGGAAATATTTTTTCTACTATCACAAATTTTATATACATACATATAAATATATATATATATATATACACACACACACACACACACATATGTATAGATGTGTTTCTGAGCATTGTCACAGATAGGATGCGCCGCAACAGGGGAGCAGAAAACCAGGAAAAGCATTAAGAACTGTGAGAAGACGTGTTTACATGCAAGACTCCACTTTTTGTCATGATGACGTGAAAGTGTCGGGAAATAGAATGTTGGAGTCCTGGTATTTGTTCGGTTACATGCATGTAAACGGTTACCATGGTGATAACAGGACAGTCGGAGTGTAAACGGTTACCATGGTGATAACAGGACAGTAGAATTGTAAACGGTTACCATGGTGATAACAGGACAGGCGGAGTGACTGTCTTCAGAAACCCTCTGATAACTTCTGCAGGTTCAGATCCATGATTTATTTAGTCTTTCACCGTCACCATGGTAACCATGGTAACCATGTCAGATTTAACCACCGCGGTGGCAGAAATGATCCCCGTGTTGTAGTGGGGAGACTGGTACTGGAACAATACCAGTATCACGGCCGCGACCAGTCATTGATCAGTTCACGGCTGCATCCCAACACTGTAGCTGTGATACAGCCGTCATCTGCTCACACTGTAGCTGTGATACAGCCGTTCTCTGCTCACACTGTATCTGTGATACAGCCGTCCTCTGCTCACACTGTAGCTGTGATACAGCCGTCCTCTGCTCACACTGTAGCTGTGATACAGCCGTCCTCTGCTCACACTGTAGCTGTGATACAGCCGTTCTCTGCTCACACTGTATCTGTGATACAGCTGTCCTCTGCTCACACTGTATCTGTGATACAGCTGTCCTCTGCTCACACTGTAGCTGTGATACAGCCGTCCTCTGCTCACACTGTAGCTGTGATACAGCCGTCCTCTGCTCACACTGTAGCTGTGATACAGCCGTCCTCTGCTCACACTGTAGCTGTGATACAGCCGTCCTCTGCTCACGCTGTAGCTGTGATACAGCCGTCCTCTGCTCACACTGTAGCTGTGATACAGCCGTCCTCTGCTCACGCTGTAGCTGTGATACAGCCGTCCTCCTCACACTGTAGCTGTGATACAGCCGTCCTCTGCTCACACTGTAGCTGTGATACAGCCGTCCTCTGCTCACACTGTAGCTGTGATACAGCCGTCCTCTGCTCACACTGTAGCTGTGATACAGCCGTCCTCTGCTCACACTGTAGCTGTGATACAGCCGTCCTCTGCTCACACTGTAGCTGTGATACAGCCGTCCTCTGCTCACACTGTAGCTGTGATACAGCCGTCCTCTGCTCACACTGTAGCTGTGATACAGCTGTCCTCTGCTCACACTGTAGCTGTGATACAGCCGTCCTCTGCTCACACTGTAGCTGTGATACAGCCGTCCTCTGCTCACACTGTAGCTGTGATACAGCCGTCCTCTGCTCACACTGTAGCTGTGATACAGCCGTCCTCTGCTCACACTGTAGCTGTGATACAGCCGTCCTCTGCTCACACACGGAGAAGAATAAAAAAGAAGAAGCTGATGGTGGAGCCGTTTACAGACATTCACGCTGCATAACAACGCATCCCGGAGATTTAATACGAAGTACGGGGTCGTAAATCAGAGTTTCTACCGTTAGCTTGTTAGCAGTTAGCTAGTCTGTCTGCTGGAGAGCAGCTATTTGAGTCTGGATTGTTTTTCTATAATTGTAATTTGACTAAAAAAGCATTTTGTATTTGATTTGTATTGAGGTGCACGATAATGTCAGAGTGATAATTATCGGTCTGATTACAGGAAGTTATTATGTCATTCCGATAAGTCCAGTGTGACGACGACTCGCACTGATGGCATGTATCAGTGCATCATTTTCTTTATTTAAACTTCTTGGTTTTTCACTTTTTCCGGACGCGTGCATCTGCATCCGTTCTGAGCTTTGATTTGAGTATCGTCAACGATGAACCTCACTGAAGTTGATGCGCATTTGAGATATCGAATAGTTTTGTTTGATATCTTGTAGAAAATGTTTGAGAGGATTGATGATTAATAAGCATTTCTTCATTTAAAGAGTGTTTTTGTTAATAGTACTGATGTCATGATGAGGTATGTACGTGTTATCAGTTATCGGTATCGGTATCGGCCTTTAGGAACTGAAATTTATTGGTTATTAAAACAGATGAACAGATTCAAACAGATCTTTTAGAACAGATTTGTTAAATGAATCTTTTTATCCATAAAAGGTAATGGCACATTTAACAAACTATTCAATGACAGTAGTTTTTGTTTGGTTTGATTAGATTCTGAGGTTTTGCTGTTTTAAGTGGTTTTTGTCCAAGTATCATTGAAGGTGAAATAAATATCGTTGCTTTGCTGCCACACCTGTAAATCTGTTTTAGTTTTCCTGAACTCATGCAAAGTTAAAAGCTGGAGATGAAGTGAGAGCACCGTGATGATCCCAGATGGCTGCAGTTTGTCTGCTACGAGCTGAACGTTTAATAAAGCTTGAACATGATGGCTGAGTGACGGGCGGCGCTGGATCTGTGTGTAATCTGCTCCGGTCGGGGCACTTCAGGTTAAAAATGAAGGATTAGATGTTTGTTGTACTACAACCTTAGCTTATCTTCACCCTGATTAGAGTCACGTGACGGCAGCTTAGTGTGTGTTTGCAGCAGTGTGGTGCCTCCACAGGCAGCCATGTGTGGGTGCTGATGCCGCCATGAGCCCGGTGTGGTCGGCTCCGCTGCAGAAAACCTTCACCAGAAAGGCTCGTATTTACATTTCTGCTCGCATCATCTGCAGACTTCCCTTTTGTCCTCCAGCCGGCCACATGTGGGCCGTGCTTTACAGACCCAAATACAGACGTCCTGCTTGAAGGAGAGCTTCTTATTTCCAACCTGGACCTTGTTTCTACGAGTACATACGTGCATTTACTCACCGGGAACATTTCTGCCTCGCTTTGAGTCCTTTGGAAGACATCACGTTAGGGCTGCTCCATTATGGGGAAAAATCATTATCAGGATTTTTCAAAGAATTGCATTTATTGATCATGTCTTTCCCGTTCTAACAGCACTTCATTGATAATTTATGTGAACTGTTCATAATTTTGGGGGAGTGGGTAGCGTAGTAATGGTGCGGGCCTCGGTGCAGCTGACCCAGGTTCGAGTCCCCGACACAGCACCACTGTGGACCCTTGAGCAAGGTCCTTAACCCCCCCCCCACCAACTGCTCCCTGGGCGCTAGTGCCCTGCATGGGCCCAATATCTGAGCCCGAGTCCCGCCCTGGCCCGACGGACCTTCAAAGTTCTCAGGCCCGAACCCGAATAAAACCCGACTTTTCTTTTTTCCCTTAAACCAGGCTGTCATCAAAACATGTTCATTGGGGATCTTGGCGTGATATTGCGATATTTTTATGATATTTTTTTTTATCAAAATAAAGTAAATGAATTGATTTAACTTAATGACTGCATTATTTTATTAATGAGAGTTGGAGCGTATAGGTGCAGTTAAAGGTTCACCTCCGATCTTATCTGAGAACTTTTATGGCACAAGTGGGTAGCCTATATTTTGTTTCCTTTCAATATTAACATTAGTTTGTAAAGTGTATGAAGCATTTTGGCTGGTGTTTAATTTATGATTTTGTTTTTTTAAATGACTCAGCGATGCAACTCCAGCACACGGAAATTTGACCTGCATATCGCAGCCATAAGATACAACAGCCAACGCACTTAAACCGTATCTCAGTGTCTGTTATTACGATAAACGTAGCAAAAGCTTATCAGAAATATTTTCTTCTTTATCTCAATAAAAACAACAACTAGGAGCAGCAGACTATCAATCTTACCTGCGTGGCAGGAATGTCAGCGACGGGAGGGGGAGAAAGGAACGGCGGCTGCTGCGTTCAAGTGCTGCTATTTAAAATGGTTAAACACAAACACCGCACACATCTCTCTAATAAGCAGGTTTTTAAAAAAGGAGAGGTAGTGATATGGTCACTGGCCCGAAGCCCGACCCGCGGGCTTGGGGCTCCAGTGCAGGGCTCTACCGGGGACTTTAACTAGCAGCCCACTGCTCTCTGGTTCAACCTGAGATGGTTAAATGCAGGGAATGAATTTCCTAATTGGCTCACTAATTAGGATGACTAAATTATATCTCTTTTTTAAAAAAAAAGAAAATAAATATTGAAACAATTAGCCCTGAGAAGCTGTGGGTTACAGCGGTTTTACAACAGTGCTTCTTTTTTCTGTAGTAAAATGTAATATTTAGCTTTAAAAGCCTGAATCAACCTATTGTAGCTGTGCACTTAGTCATATAGGTTTAAATGTGTTTGTGACAGTGTCGTCACGTCGCTGCGATGCACGCTTCTGTAGGACAGCAGAGAAGAGCAGCTCACTACCCAGACTAGGGCTGGGCGATAGGGACCAAATTTATCACCAGAGATTTATTTTAGATGATGATACATGATATATCCGGTATTTTTACCCGAATCTGTCTGAAAGTTTCATGTCATATCAAACAGCTGTGTTTTAGTACTGAAACATGTTTAGTGTAACGGTATCGCTCTGCTGCAGTAGGGTCGGGCATCGATGGGAACCAGGACTTACTCTCCGATTCTCCCGGAATCGTTCAAATGTTTAAATTTTGATTCCTATTTTCGATGCCCAGTCCGCCAAACACCAGAGAACCCACCGTAAGCGGAACGTTTGTTAGCACAGAGTTTCTGGTACGACCAATTACGCTGACGCACGCAGCACAACCCAGCGTCTTTTTCGCTGTATTTAGCGAGTTTTCAGACCCTCCGATGACTTAAAGCGCTAGTGACAAGTCTTATTGGAAAAAATGGCTATATTTTATTGTTTTATACATTGTATTTGTGTTAAATTTGTGTAAAATGATTTTAAAAAAAATTAAAACGTAAAAACAAAAATGGGAAAAATTAAAACAGAATTTTAGTGAAAATGGGATTTCATAGGTTTCTACACATACGCGTATTCTGTCTGGTTTTGTCTGTTACGGGGAGTTACCTTTTCTCCCCTCCCTCCTCCTGATCCATCCATCCTTTACAGTGAACAGGAAGAAGTGGCTCATTCACCACTCTTTACCTCCTCCTTGCTCTGTTTCCCGAGCGTGCTCCTTCCTCTCCTCCACCCTTTCCCTGGTGGTCTTCCAGACCTCCGTCCTCCGGTAACAGTCTCATTCCTGGCTTCTGGACCGGCTCCGGTTCCCATGTGGGTTTGACAGAGAGGACTGACCTTGTGGAGAAGGGGAGCGTGTCTTTCTGCTGTCGTTTGTTATTACTTCAGCTCATCTGCGCTCCTATTCGGCCCCCCTCTCCCCATTACTCGCGCCCCAGTGAGCCTTGTTGTGGTGGAGCTCAACCAGTTTAGCTTTAAACTGGTCTTTTCCCTCCACTGGTTCAACCTCGTTCCAGAGAGCGGCTTATGTTGAAACTCTGGAGTCCAGAGAGAGGGAGAAGTTAACCCTGTTACCAGGTAAGCACCATATAATCTGCCCCCTATCGGCCTTAAAACTGAGTATCGGACATCAGCCGCCCCACCGATATTTAACTGATATTTAACCGATCAGCCCGCCGTTTCTAAAATCTATAAAAAAGAAGCTTTTAAAAAACGTGTTTTTATTTTTTTTTTTTTTTAGACTTTAAAGCTTCTTAAGACTGGGGGTGCGAAAAAAATATTGATACACTGAAATATCGCGATATCTTCATATGCTGAAGATATTGCAACATTTTATTGACATTTAAAAACAGGTACTGATCAATTTTACGAATGAAATATTTCATCATTCTGTTATGAAAGAATGCAAGAATTCACAAAAATTTTGCGATATTTTCATAGGGTAATATGATATTGACATTCAAAAATGCGGTATCGATCTATTTTATTCAAGAAACATCACAAGAATTTACAAAATATTGAGATTTTGTAACAGAATGATGAAATCTCACAAGATTTTTTAAGTGAAATAGATCAACACCACGTTTTTAAATATCGATTTGATATTAGCATATGTAAATCTTGCGATACTTAAGTGTATCAATATTTTTTTACACCCCTATATTTAAAAGCGTTAGAAACAGATAACAGAACTGCTATTTGCAATGAGTGCTTATTTTTTTCAGCTTTAATATCGTTATCAATATCGGTTATTGGCCACATGAGTTCTAAAATATTGGCATATTGGATATCGGCCAAAATTTTGATATCATGCATCCCTAAGAGAAACATTTCAGAGGATCTTGATTTAAAATGATGCATCTTGTTTCAAGAAATCTTATCGAGAAATTTTTTTTTGTTCTATTGGCAGTTTTTTTTTTTTTGCTTATCACAAGCAAAAAACAAAAATCTGCCAAATGGGACAAGGAAAATGTTTTTGATAAGATTTCTTGGAATAAGATGCGTTGCCTTAAAACAAGTTCTTATATCTCACTGAAATGTTTCTCTTGAAGTAGTTTTGTCTTATTTTCAGTGTGATGAGATATTTTGACTAGAAATTGGAAAAATATATTTGCTAAGATTTGAGTTTTTCCAGTGCGGCATGACGTCTTCCAGTATTCTGATGTACTCAAACTGATCCATGATCCCTGGTATGTGATAAGTAGGACCAACACATCCCCATACCATGATGGTTGCACCACCATGCTTAACTGTGTGCTGTGGCTTGAATTCCGTGTTTTCAGGTCGTCTGACAAACTGTGGCTCTTAGACCCAAAAAGAACAATCTTACTCTCATCAGTCTACGAAATATTGTGCCATTTCTTTTTAGAAAAAAGTTAAAAATCCCGCTCATCCTTAGAAAAATGCAAACCAGGTGCTGGATCACAAGAAAACGCAGATGAAGAAAGGACGGATCCGCACAGCTGGATATAGCTCCCACAGATACAGCGTCTGAAGAAGGGCTGTGCCCAGAACGGTACTGCTGTGGTCTGTGTGGGAAACGGTGAGATTGTCCGCTCACCTCAGGAAGTCCGGTCAAAGAGGTGAAGGACTTGATCCAGGAAGGGATTCCTTCAGTTTACGAGGGAATGGAAGTGTTTCCATCCTGGTACAGTTTCACTGTCTCTCTGTACACGGGTATGGATGATGCACAGTACGGCTGACCGAGCTGATCCACGTCTAAAAGACCCGGCTCATCTCTCAGCATGTGTGGAAGAGTTCGTGTTTATGAAAGGCAGGTAAATCAGCTGATGGGAGTGTGTTTGGAACGGTAACGCACACCTGCAGTGGTGCTGGAGGCCACGGTTACATCAGCTGCTGCAGACTGATGCAAGTGTTGCATCTGCTCTCCTTTGTTACCGCTCTGTGTGTGGTGTGTATCCGTGGCTCATGCTCACTGCAGCTTACAGTTGCTATAGCAACAGACTCAGCAGGCAGACTTTTCCCGCTCCTCAAGTGTTACCGAACACAATGAAACAATGAGTGAGTAGGCTGTGTGTTTATGAACTAAACTCTGTGTTTGCACACGTGGAAGGACTGGAGGAGGTTCTGATCCGCCGTTCCTGGTGTTCTGCTCAGACTCCGGACCAGAACCTCAGTTCGTCCTCCACTTCCCCACCATGTGAAGTTTAAACTCTCACACACACTGCAAGTATTCCTAAGGATGCACGGCATTGGAATTTTGGCCGATACCCGATATGCCAACATTTTAAAACTCATGTGGGAGATGACCGATACCAATAACGATATTAAAGCTGGAAAATATAGCAGTCATTGCAAATGGCAGTTTTGTTATCCGTTTCTGACACTTTGAAAAATAGAGGTTGGAAAAGATATTGATACACTGAAATTTTGCAATATTTTCATATGCCAATATCAAATTGATGTTTGAAAACTCTGTATTGATCTATTTTACTGAGAAATCTTGCGAGATTTCATCGTTCTGTTACAAACTCGCGATATTTTGTGAATTCTCGTGAGATTTTGTTAGTAGAATAGATTGATAACGGGTTTTTAAATGTCGATATGATGTCAGCATATGACAATATTGCAAAATTTTTATGAATTGTCACGAGATTTCGTAACAGAACGATGAAATGTCGCGAGATTGCGTGAGTAAAATAGATATTTCCCACCGTAGTGTTTAGAAGTTTTAAAGACTTCAAAAAGTTTTTGAAGAAGTCGTAGTTTTGGTTTTTTTTAGACTTCAGAAACAGCAGCCTGATCGGTTAAATATCGGTGAGATATCGGTGGGGTGGCCAACATCCGATACTCAGGTCGATATAGGCTGATACCGATAAGGGGGGGGTTATATTGTGCATCCCTATTGGGAAGGGTTCTGATTGGACAGGCATACATCTGTTTACGTTTACGTGGAAGTAAATGAACCCTGGTTCAAACAGTTTGGTTTTAATATTTATTTCAAACCACGATTCAAAATCAGTGTCATGATTTTCATAGAATTTTTATTTAGTATCACTTTTGTCATTTTCAACTTATTTCACTGACAGATGATTTTTTTCCTTCTTTAATTGGAGGTAATGAATTAGGGATGCACGATATAATCAGCCCCCGTTCAGTATCGACCTATATTGGTCTTAAAACTAAATATTGGACATCAGCCACCCCACCTATATTTAAACGATATTTAAACGATCAACCCGCTGTTCCGTTAGTCTAAAAAAAACCCAAAACTTCTTCAAAAACTTATTTTTTACAGACTTTAAAACTTCTAAAGACTAGGGGTGGGGAAAAATATCGGTACACTGAAATAGCGTGATATTTTCATATGCTGACATAATATTGACATTTAAAAATGCGGTATCGATCTATTTTACTAAGGAAATCTCGTGATATTTCATCATTCTGTTACGAAATCTCGCGGGAATTCACAAAAATTTCACGATATTTTCAGGTGCTGATATATTGGCATTTAAAAATGTGGTATCGATCTATTTTACTGACGAAATCTCGTGGGAATTCACAAAAATTTCACGATATTTTCAGGTGCTGATATATTGGCATTTAAAAATGTGGTATCGATCTATTTTACTGACGAAATCTCGTGGGAATTCACCAAAAATTCACGATATTTTCAGGTGCTGATATATTGGTATTTAAAAATGTGGTATCGATCTATTTTACTGACGAAATCTCGTGGGAATTCACAAAAAATTCACGATATTTTCAGGTGCTGATATATTGGCATTTAAAAATGTGGTATCGATCTATTTTACTGACGAAATCTCGTGGAATTCACAAAAAATTCACGATATTTTCAGGTGCTGATATATTGGTATTTAAAAATGTGGTATCGATCTATTTTACTGACGAAATCTCGTGGGAATTCACAAAAAATTCACGATATTTTCAGGTGCTGATATATTGGTATTTAAAAAATGTGGTATCGATGTATTTTACTGACGAAATCTCGTGGGAATTCACAAAAAATTCACGATATTTTTTCAGGTGCTGATATATTGGTATTTAAAAATGTGGTATCGATCTATTTTACTGACGAAATCTCGTGGGAATTCACAAAAAATTCACGATATTTTCAGGTGCTGATATATTGGTATTTAAAAATGTGGTATCGATCTATTTTACTGACGAAATCTCGTGGGAATTCACAAAAATTTCACGATATTTTCAGGTGCTGATATATTGGTATTTAAAAATGTGGTATCGATCTATTTTACTGACGAAATCTCGTGGGAATTCACAAAAATTTCATGATATTTTCAGGTGCTGATATATTGGCATTTAAAAATGTGGTATCGATCTATTTTACTGACAATCTCGTGGGAATTCACAAAAATTTCACGATATTTTCAGGTGCTGATATATTGGCATTTAAAAATGTGGTATCGATCTATTTTACTGACGAAATCTCGTGGGAATTCACAAAAATTTCACGATATTTTCAGGTGCTGATATATTGGTATTTAAAAATGTGGTATCAATCTATTTTACTGACGAAATCTTGCAGGAATTCACAGAAATTTCACGATATTTTCAGGTGCTGATATATTGGTATTTAAAAATGTGGTATCGATCTATTTTACTGACAATCTCGTGAGAATTCACAAAAATTTCACGATATTTTCAGGTGCTGATATATTGGCATTTAAAAATGTGGTATCGATCTATTTTACTGACGAAATCTCGTGGGAATTCACAAAAATTTCATGATATTTTCAGGTGCTGATATATTGGCATTTAAAAATGTGGTATCGATCTATTTTACTGACGAAATCTCGTGGGAATTCACAAAAATTTCACGATATTTTCAGGTGCTGATATATTGGCATTTAAAAATGTGGTATCGATCTATTTTACTGACGAAATCTCGTGGGAATTCACAAAAATTTCACGATATTTTCAGGTGCTGATATATTGGTATTTAAAAATGTGGTATCGATCTATTTTACTGACGAAATCTTGCAGGAATTCACAGAAATTTCACGATATTTTCAGGTGCTGATATATTGGTATTTAAAAATGTGGTATCGATCTATTTTACTGACAATCTCGTGAGAATTCATGAAATGAGACTTTGTAACAGAACTGTGAAATCTCTCCGGATTTTTTAAGTAAAATAGATCTGATACCACGTTTTAAAATATCGATTTGATATCAGCATATGAACATACTGCAGTATTTGAGTGTATTAATATTTTTTTCCCACCCCAAAGTGTCAGAAACAGATAACAAAACTGCTTATTTTCAGCTTTAATATCGGTATCAATATCGTTTCATACCGATGTTATATATTGATACCATGAGTTTTAAAATATGGGATATCGGCCAAAGTTCCAACATTGTGCATAATTCTGAGGACTGTTTGCTTCTTAGTGAGTTCTGAGTGGACGGTGAAGGATGCAGGACTGTCACAGACGAGGCCGACCTTTGTTGTCTGGACTGGATGTGACAGGACGGACGGAGGATGGGGGCGGGGGGGGCGGAGGGGGGGTGTCCTGGAATGACGCTGCAGCCACAAACAAAGCCAAATGAGTTTTGGGGGGAGATGGAGCTGCAGGGCGGCTGAAGGATGGATTAGGTGTTAATAAAGAGGCAGATTAGTGTTATTTGGACGTGCGGCTGCAGCTGTAAACATGGCTCAGCTGACTGCAGCAGGGGGTTGAGGGAGAGATGCACTCGTTGATCCCTTCTTTCACTCTCTCTCTGCCGATGAAGAGAGGGGAGGGGGAAGAAGAGGAGAGCGGAGATGAAATGGAGAGATGAGAGAAAGATGGCTAATGCATGTGCACATCTGTGCAGTCGGAGCGCAGCAGATTATCTTGCAGAGGTTTCTGGAAGCACGGCATCATTTGGATATTGATTCCGTGCTTCCTTCCATATTATCTGTTCCAGTCAGCGGATTTGTCCGCAATCACATTTATATTTATAGAAGGAACCTGCAGATGTGAGGCTGTCGTCCTGTTACACGTTCCTGTACAGGCTTCGGTTATTTTTATGAATGGAGACGCCGCTGATGTGGTCTTTACTCAGTCTGAGGGTTCACATCCAAGCTCATCCGATCGTCCGTCCGTGTCCGTCCGCCCAACCAACCCCAGATTTAATGTAATTCATAAAACTCATTTAGTTTCCTTTTCTTTTTTCCTTTTCCTCTGATGGTTTTGGGGAAAAGAGAACTTGTAAACAACGGGGTGTAACAGGTATTAAAGAGTAGTAACTGAAAGAAGGAGCATGAACAGAAAATAGACCCGTCAGATGCTTTTATTAGGCCACTCTGAGCATATCCGTTTCTTTTTCTATTCGGGTGAAATTTCTTTTCCATTTGTGAGGATTAGTCTCTTTTTCTGCTGGTGTTGTGAGCAAGTCTGTGCACCTCTGTGACCTTTGTACTGTAATTATTAGTTATTATGTCTATATCTGAAGTCAGAAAGCATAGTTGACGTGTTGGTATTAAAAAATGTTAGGAAGGTATTCAAGGGTATAAATCTCAGCTTAAGAACTTCTGTATATACCCTGAAACATGGTCTGTTGTATTATGACACGATTATTTATTTGTGAATTACACTGAGCTAAAGGCTAGTCCTCAATAAAAACAAGCTATATAAAAATCAGATTATTATACAATAATGCATTAATGATGGAACGTTCTCTAGTAATATTATTTAAAGATTTCATTGGGCTTGTTTTTTCTTTTTTTTGGTTTTATGTCAATAATTTTCATATTTTTACATCCCTAATCTATATGTGTGTATATATATTTTGAGTGTGTGTACAAATGTATACGTTTCTTCTCCAGTTCCTGGAGTGATGTGTCCTCTTTCTTCTTCTCCAGTTTCTGGAGTGATGCGTCCTCTTTCTTCTTCTCCAGTTTCTGGAGTGATGCGTGCTCTTTCTTCTTCTCCAGTTTCTGGAGTGATGCGTCCTCTTTCTTCTTCTCCAGTTTCTGGAGTGATGCGTCCTCTTTCTTCTTCTCCAGTTTCTGGAGTGATGCGTCCTCTTTCTTCTTCTCCAGTTTCTAGAGTGATGCGTCCTCTTTCTTCTTCTCCAGTTTCTGGAGTGATGCGTCCTCTTTCTTCTTCTCCAGTTTCTGGAGTGATGCGTCCTCTTTCTTCTTCTCCAGTTTCTAGAGTGATGCGTCCTCTTTCTTCTTCTCCAGTTTCTGGAGTGATGCGTCCTCTTTCTTCTTCTCCAGTTTCTGGAGTGATGCGTCCTCTTTCTTCTTCTCCAGTTTCTTGAGTGATGCGTCCTCTTTCTTCTTCTCCAGTTTCTGGAGTGATGCGTCCTCTTTCTTCTTCTCCACTTTCTGGAGTGATGCGTCCTCTTTCTTCTTCTCCACTTTCTGGAGTGATGCGTCCTCTTTCTTCTTCTCCACTTTCTGGAGTGATGCGTCCTCTTTCTTCTTCTCCACTTTCTGGAGTGATGCGTCCTCTTTCTTCTTCTCCACTTTCTGGAGTGATGCGTCCTCTTTCTTCTTCTCCACTTTCTGGAGTGATGCGTCCTCTTTCTTCTCCAGTTTCTGGAGTGATGCGTCCTCTTTCTTCTTCTCCAGTTTCTGGAGTGATGCGTCCTCTTTCTTCTTCTCCAGTTTCTGGAGTGATGCGTCCTCTTTCTTCTTCTCCAGTTTCTGGAGTGATGCGTCCTCTTTCTTCTTCTCCAGTTTCTGGAGTGATGCGTCCTCTTTCTTCTTCTCCAGTTCCTGGAGTGATGCGTCCTCTTTCTTCTTCTCCAGTTTCTAGAGTGATGCGTCCTCTTTCTTCTTCTCCAGTTCCTGGAGTGATGCGTCCTCTTTCTTCTTCTCCAGTTCCTGGAGTGATGCGTCCTCTTTCTTCTTCTCCAGTTTCTAGAGTGATGCGTCCTCTTTCTTCTTCTCCAGTTTCTGGAGTGATGCGTCCTCTTTCTTCTTCTCCAGTTTCTAGAGTGATGCGTCCTCTCTCTTCTTCTCCAGTTTCTAGAGTGATGCGTCCTCTTTCTTCTTCTCCAGTTTCTGGAGTGATGCGTCCTCTTTCTTCTTCTCCAGTTTCTAGAGTGATGCGTCCTCTTTCTTCTTCTCCAGTTTCTGGAGTGATGCGTCCTCTTTCTTCTTCTCCAGTTCCTGGAGTGATGCGTCCTCTTTCTTCTTCTCCAGTTTCTAGAGTGATGCGTCCTCTCTCTTCTTCTCCACTTTCTAGAGTGATGCGTCCTCTTTCTTCTTCTCCAGTTCCTGGAGTGATGCGTCCTCTTTCTTCTTCTCCAGTTTCTGGAGTGATGCGTCCTCTCTCTTCTTCTCCAGTTTCTGGAGTGATGCGTCCTCTTTCTTCTTCTCCAGTTTCTGGAGTGATGCGTCCTCTTTCTTCTTCTCCAGTTTCTGGAGTGATGCGTGCTCGTTCTTCTTCTCCAGTTTCTCCGAGGGTGTTGTGTTTTTCCCGGCAGCCTCTCTGAATAAGCCCCGCCGTTCTCCTTTCAGGTTTCTGTTCTTTAACGGATGTTTTCCTGTCTTGTGTCCAGGTTTATGTGGAGTTCGATGACCAGGAGTGGGAGAAAAGAGAGTGGGTGAAGGTCTATGAAGACTTCCAGCTGTTTCTCCTGGAGCACCAGCTGGTCTGGACCAAAAGAAAGGAAGGAGGAGCAGCAGGAGGAGCGGGAGGAGGAGGCCTGCTGCAAGGAGCCAAGGCCAAGCACATACAGTGGCCTGCACTGGTGAGACCTTTGTTTTCTATTTATAGAGCGGACTCAGTGACAGGATCAGTGGGCGCTGAGCGGGCCGACGGTGCTGTCACTCGTCCACACGCCTCCGCCTCCCACCGCAGGGGGAAAAGTTACCAAAGTTTCCGTCATGCTGCAGCTCGGTGTGCAACTCTGAAACTTTCCTGCTGATAATCCACAAAGTCAGCTGTTTGGGAAAACTGGTGTCGCTCAGTTAGCTCGTCTGGCATCGGTGGAACAATGCTAACTATCCTGGTAGTCACACCTCTGAGAGCAGAGACCAAGTCATCCAGGGGCAGGATGAGTCCATCTGGACCTTTAACTCCTCCCCCAACATGTCGGGGACCTGCTGGCCGACTCTTTCTTCGGAAAGAACTGAGAAGGAGAGCAAATTTTGTTGAAGCCTGTTCACGTACATGAAAGTGTTTTGTAGTACAATTTGGCCATCTTTTCTTAATGTGGGGTATACTACCTAACCCTCCCCACTGGGGCTCCGTGCCCCCATTATCAGTTTGAATATTCATAAATCACATTCCAGACGTAGCAGAAGGATCAGTGCGGCCGTCCCCGTGTGGCATTGCCAGCATTTAGGCGACGGTATAAGGGTGGCCGGCCCCCGTCCGGTCTTTGAAGCCCAAAACTTCCAAATGAGAGACGTGGCTCCTCTTTTGGGGATCAGTTCCTGCTGGTAAACGTGTGCTTCACTTCGTGTGCTCTCACCGGCTTCTCTCAGGCCCCCCCTTCCCCCATCCTCCCTTTTTTTTTGGTTTTGTGGAGTTATTGGGTTGGGGTGGGTTTGAGTGAGGTAGATTGTCTCTTTTCTTTCCCTCTCTCTTTCTCCTTTTCCTTTTTCCTTTTCGATTTTATTTATTTTTTAATTATTTTTTCTTTTATTAATATTTTTATTATCCATTTATTTATAATAATAATTCTAATAATTTATTTATTCCGTTAATTTTTTCTTTTTATTTATACTTTTTATCATATATTTATACTCTTTTCTTTTTTTCTTTATATTCTTAATGCCTTATTATATTTTATTTATTTTATTTGTTTATTTCAATACCCCTTATTTTCAGATTATTTTTGATTTTTATCTTATTTTTTTTTTTATTCTTTTTAATTTTTTTTTTTTTGTTTTTTTTTTTTTTTTTTTTTTCTTTTTTTTTTTTTTTGTTTTTTTTTTTTTTTTTTTTTTATTTTTTTTTTGTTTTTTTTTTTTATTTTTTTTTTTTTTTTTATTTGATTTTAGATTATTAAATACTATAAATATTTTAATATTTCTTCTTGTTTTCTTTTTGACTTACTTCTTATTTATATTTTAGATTATGTTTTTAATTAATATTTTTTTATTTATTTTTTTTTTTTTAATTCTTTTTTTTTTTTTTTTATTTTTATTTTTTTAAGTATTTCAAACATAATATTTCTCCCTACTCCACAATACCATATTTTATTTTTTATTCTTACCCCCATCAACCTCCCCAATTTTTCCTTTTTCCCCTTTTTTTTTCCATTTTCTTTAACATATTTATGGATAATTTTTCCATGTTTCTTCAGTTTGCATCCCCTCACTTATTGGATTATGGGCCCAAAGGGATTGGTTCCCCCCCCGGGCCCCCCTAGGAATTGAGCCCGCCCCACCCTTTTACCCCCCCCCACGGTCCATTCTAGGGGTGCAAGGGTGGAAGTGCGGGTGTTGGGACGGGGCCTCAGGCTGTGGTGTTTGTGTCCGGCAGTGAAATCGGTCCCCGCTGAAACACTGCACACGTTCCACATGTTGTCTGGGCCGTTCACCGCTACAGCAGTTTAGATACATAAAGCAAAAATAAACTCCGGGAGGGATGCACGATGATTATCGGGTCAATAACAGGAAATTATGACGTCATTCCGATAAGTCTGACATCATGACGACTTACCATGATTACTTATGTCCCATAAAGTTGGAATTTTTAAGATCGGACATGCAGAAGTAGAAAATCCCATTTTTAAGTGTTTCTCGCTGAGATGTTGTGATTGGTGAAAGAAAGTTTCTGCTTCACATGGAGACCCCAAAGCTGCTTCCAGACCACGTCCCCCATCTTATTTTAGACATGAACTAACCCATGCAGCTGGAATTACTGATATGGTATAATTAGGTATGTATGTGTGGTATCAGTATCGGTTATCAGTATCAGTTTTAACAAGTGGTTATCGTGCATCCCTAAAGTCCAGTTTTCAGTATGAACCAGTATACCGCACAGCCCTTTCACCATGGTTATCGCACATTTTATCACTTTATCCTGACATCCAGGGACTACGGCAGGGCGATATGGTCAAAAGTATTTATCACAACAACTAGGGACGTCTAGTTGTCCCTAGATGTCCCCAGAAGTCCCTAGTTTTCCGTAGATGTCCCTAGATGTCCCTATTTTTTTCCTAGTTGTCCCTAAACACTGAGACCATGAAGGTGAACCTGATTCATCAGTAACTGTTTGTTTTGGAGGTTTTTGGTTTGAAAATATAAAAAACAGGAATTAAAGGGTTAATGTGTTTGTGATGTTTTAGTTGTACATAGACAGTCCCGTGTGTGTGTGTGTGTGTGTGTGTGTGCGTGTGTGTGTGTGTGTGTGTGTGTGTATATGTGTGTGTGTGTGTGTGCGTGTGCGTGTGCATGTGTGTGTGTGTTATCAGAGAAACTGCTCCGTCTCTCTGTCATTACTCATGTTTTGATGTGGCAGCCTCGTGGCTGCTTTGCTGTTTCTGCTGTATTTACGCTGCACTGTTCTCACGCACACACACACACACACACACACACACACGGACTGTGACGTGCACGCTGTGATTGGTGGGGGTGTTGCCTTGTGTGTGTGTGGCGCAGAGCTGCTGTCCTTATTTTTCCAGAGCTGTTTGTTTTCATGTCGGTCAGTGAAAGAAGAGTTCAGTTTGGTTTTGGACTGTCTGCATATTTCTGTACGTGTGTGTGTGTGTGTGTGTGTGTGTGTGTGCATGTGATTCACTGTGTCGTTATGTAATAGCAGAGTTCACAGCGCCATCTGGTGCACACGTGGAAGATAAGCATCAGGTTTGCACTGATTCTGGTTGTTTTTCTGTCTGACTCCTCCATCTTTTTCAGTAGTTAGTCATCTCTTTCCCTTCTGCTGCTGTTGCCATAGCAACAACATCAAAGCCTCCAGAATTGATCAGGCTTTTTAAAAAAATATAAATTATACTGTTATATCGTGCTTTCAAGTGATGCAGGGTGACATGAAATGATCAAATTCAGAGAAATGTCCCATGAAGTCTCATTAAATTCATTTTATTCGTTTTGTGCGTGTCAGGTCGGTGTTGGATACGTGTCGGGTACATGTCGGGTACGTGTGAGGTATGTGTCGGGTGCATGTCGGGTGCATGTCGGGTGCATGTCGGGTACATGTCGGGTACGTGTCAGGTAGGTATTGGGTGCGGATCGGGTGTGTGTCGGGTAGGGATGTAATGATATCCACATCTCACGGTACGATATTATCTCGATATTGTGGGGAGGCTCACGATAACAATGATGGTATAAAACGCTTTGACGAGTCATTGTTACAATATTGTCAAATTCAAGGTTGAGACATTTTGACCTGCTTGAAAAACCTTTGCTGAAGCTGAAATTCAAGTAAAAATCTAACAAATTTATTGAGAAAACAGCTCAGGTACTAGATTAAATAAACTCAACCAGCATTAAAACAGCCTATTTACTAAGTAAAAAAAAGATCCAGGCACAAAGAAACTGCCTCGTCTTTAGTAGTCAATAATTTTAAAATAAATAAGTCCGTCTGTCTGTCAGTGGTCAGTCAGATGTCTGAACTTCTACAGGCTCCTTGCGGACATGATTGCAGCACCGTGATGTCACAATCAGCTGATCAGATGCTCTTCTGCATCCGCTGCTGCAGGTTAAACGGAGAGTTTTGATGAACAGCTGATCGAGGTGGTGAAAAAATACGAAACTGTGTACAGCACGCGATGCGTTTGATACACGGACAACACCGCATGCACAGCCCCACCGCATGCACAGCCCCCCCGGACCAAGTTCGTCATTAAATATAAACTCACCAAGTCAACACAGTGGTCTCCGCGGCGTCACGGCTGAAGCTTCTCACGCAGGAATAACCGGACCAAAACAAACTTTCTTGTCGCTGCGGCCTCCAGAACAGGAACAAAGTTCTCGCTTCTCGTGGAGAATAACAGCTGTTTCCATCCTCGTCGTTTATCCATGCTGTATTTGCTTTTCCTGTGCGTGGGGGCTACGTGTGCTGCCATTGGCTCAAAAGAGCGCACTGGCAGCAAAGGATTATGGTCTATGTAGTTTAGTACGTTACACTACGCATTGAGCGGACTGAAAACTATGAGCTTTGTCTCAAGAGAAATGCTGTTTAATACCGTGACAAGACCACGACGATATCGCGGCAGTTTACCTCCGGCGATATCGCGATATCGCAATATCAACAATATCGTTACATCCCTAGTGTCGGGTACGTGTCAGGTAGATGTTTGGTGCGTGTCGGGTACGTGTCAGGTAGATGTTGGGTGCGTGTCGGGTGCGTGTCAGGTAGGTGTTGGGTGCGTGTCGGGTGCGTGTCAGGTAGATGTTGGGTGCTTGTCGGGTGCGTGTCGGGTGCGTGTCAGGTAGATGTTGGGTGCGTGTCGGGTGCGTGTCAGGTAGATGTTGGGTGCGTGTCGGGTGCGTGTCGGGTGCGTGTCAGGTAGGTGTTGGGTGCGTGTCGGGTACGTGTCAGGTAGATGTTGGGTGCGTGTCGGGTGCGTGTCAGGTAGATGTTGGGTGCTTGTCGGGTGCGTGTCGGGTGCGTGTCAGGTAGATGTTGGGTGCGTGTCGGGTGCGTGTCAGGTAGATGTTGGGTGCGTGTCGGGTGCGTGTCGGGTGCGTGTCAGGTAGGTGTTGGGTGCGTGTCGGGTACGTGTCAGGTAGATGTTGGGTGCGTGTCGGGTGCATGTCGGGTGCGTGTCAGGTAGGTGTTGGGTGCGTGTCGGGTACGTGTCAGGTAGATGTTGGGTGCGTGTCGGGTGCGTGTCAGGTAGGTGTTGGGTGCGTGTCGGGTACGTGTCAGGTAGATGTTGGGTGCGTGTCGGGTGCGTGTCAGGTAGGTGTTGGGTGCGTGTCGGGTACGTGTCAGGTAGATGTTGGGTGCGTGTCGGGTGCGTGTCAGGTAGGTGTTGGGTGCGTGTCGGGTACGTGTCGGGTAGGTGTTGGGTGCGTGTCGGGTACGTGTCAGGTAGGTGTTGGGTGCGTGTCAGGTACATGTCGGGTGCCTGTTCGGTGCATATCGGGTGCGTGTCGGGTGCGTGTCGGGTGCGTGTCGGGTGCGTGTCAGGTAAGTGTCGGGTGCGTGTCGGGTGCGTGTCAGGTAGGTGTTGGGTGCGTGTCGGGTACGTGTCAGGTAGATGTTGGGTGCGTGTGTCGGTGCGTGTCAGGTAGGTGTTGGGTGCGTGTCGGGTACGTGTCAGGTAGGTGTTGGGTGCGTGTCGGGTACGTGTCAGGTAGGTGTTGGGTGCGTGTCGGGTACGTGTCAGGTAGGTGTTGGGTGCGTGTCAGGTACATGTCGGGTGCCTGTTCGGTGCATATCGGGTGCGTGTCGGGTGCGTGTCAGGTAGGTGTCGGGTGCGTGTCGGGTACGTGTCAGGTAGGTGTCGGGTAGGTGTCGGGTGCGTGTCGGGTAGGTGTCGGGTGCGTGTCGGGTGCGTGTCGGGTGCGTGTCAGGTAGGTGTCGGGTGCGTGTCGGGTGCGTGTCGGGTAGGTATCGGGTGCGTGTCGGGTAGGTGTCGGGTGCGTGTCAGGTAGGTGTCGGGTGCGTGTCGGGTAGGTGTCGGGTGCGTGTCAGGTAGGTGTCGGGTGCGTGTCGGGTAGGTGTCGGGTGCGTGTCAGGTAGGTGTCGGGTACGTGTCAGGTAGGTGTCGGGTGCGTGTCGGGTAGGTGTCGGGTGCGTGTCGGGTAGGTGTCGGGTGCGTGTCGGGTGCGTGTCGGGTGCGTGTCGGGTGCGTGTCAGGTAGGTGTCGGGTGCGTGTCGGGTACGTGTCGGGTGCGTGTCGGGTACGTGTCGGGTACGTGTCAGGTAGGTGTCGGGTGCGTGTCAGGTAGGTGTCGGGTGCGTGTCAGGTAGGTGTCGGGTGCGTGTCAGGTAGGTGTCGGGTGCGTGTCGGGTGCGTGTCGGGTGCGTGTCAGGTGCGTGTCAGGTAGGTGTCGGGTGCGTGTCGGGTAGGTGTCGGGTGCGTGTCGGGTAGGTGTCGGGTGCGTGTCGGGTAGGTGTCGGGTGCGTGTCGGGTAGGTGTCGGGTGCGTGTCGGGTACGTCTCAGGTGCGTGTCCCGTGCGTGTCAGGTAGGTGTTGGGTGCTTGTCGGGTACGTGTCAGGTGCGTGTCCGGTGCGTGTCAGGTAGGTGTTGGGTGCGTGTTTGAGGTCCCAGATGCGTCTTGTCGCAGCTGTTTGCTGAATAAAAGCACAGCAGAGATATGCAATCGCCTCAACTATGTCAACATATCGTGATCTGGGTGAATACTTGATTCTGAATGGCTGCAGTGTGTGCGTTAAGGAAGGGATAATACTCAACCATGTGTCCATTATCAGAAGTAAATGGAAGACGTGGAGGTGTGACCCATCCAACGTGTATGTTGTATATTGTAATACAATAAAGAATCATAGTATAATGTAGTAGTACAACTCAGTACTATATAATGTAATATAATACAATATTAGATAATGCAGTGTATTGTAATATAGTATAGTATCATAGTGTAATGTACTACAATACAACTTAATATAATCTAATGTAATGCAATTTAATATAATGTAATACTTAATATAATATAATGAAATGCGTTATAATAATAATGCAGTATATTGTAATATAATATAGTATTGTTTATAATGACTTCCTATGATGTAATGTTATGTTATGGTTGTGTTCGGTCTTGGATTTATTTCCAGTCTGATAAAGAAAGCTGATTTTTTTTCCCCCAGCTGTTAATCTAACATAGCAGAAACGACTCATCTTCATCAGGCGGAGTCCTCCTCCCTCTCTTTCTCACACACACACACACACACACACACACACACACACACGCTACATCATGACTCAGCCCATATCCGTCTCGTCTGTCCGCGGTGTTACATGAAGCCTCTGATGACTCATCGTCCTCCAACACAAGCACAGATTTTATTTTAGGGCAGATGCTGATTCGCCCGCTGAGTCCGTGTGTCCACAATCTCTGAGTCACAAAACCAAGTCACACAATGTGTGTGTGAACCATTTACCAATAGGTTTAAGAAAAAGGGATTTTACTTTGACCTTCCAGCACATCAGTACGCAGGTTCTGGAGCAGTGAGGTGTAGGTGGGCCGGACTCGGGGGGGGTTCGCCTCAGCGGGATGTTTCCAGCTGCACCCGCCCGTGTTTCTGGAGCTGAGGAGCAGGTTTCCCTCACGTAGATTAACAGATTGTTGGCAGAACCCGACAACAAGCTGTTTTGACCAGAATGGTCAACGGTGGAAACCTCTGGAACCTGACGTAGCCGTCGTTGGGGATCAGACCCCCCACTGAGACTGATGGAGCAGGTGGAGCTCTGTCAGTGTTGTTGACACGTCGTACGACCAGGTTACGCTGGTATGGTGACAGCTACTGGTCTGGTCCGACTGCAGCCCTGCCGTCTCTCTAGGTGGGTGATGGACTCCAGCCCCCTGATCTCCGGTCAGATGGAGAAGAACTGAATTCCCAGAATTCCCAGAATTCCCGGCCTGTTGTCTCATCCTGTCACAGTGTTTATATTTGCTTTTCTATGATGACAAATAACATTTAGTAAACTAGTGACATAGTTATAACTATAGTTGTAACTATAACTACTGGAAATTTGGTTGATATCCGATATGCCGATGTTTTAAAACTCGTGGCCGATATCACTACCGATATTAAAGCTGGAAAAAAAATAAGCAGTCATTGCAAATAGTTTTGTTATCCGTTTCTGATACTTTGAAAAAATAGGGGTAGGAAAAATATCTACACACTGAAATATTGTGATATTTTCATATGCCAATATCAAATTTATATTTAAAAACTCATATCGATCTATTTTACTGACATAATCTCGCGAGATTTCATCGTTCTGTTACAAACGTTCGCAAAATTATGGAATTCTTGTGAGATTTTTCTTAGAAAGAAAGATCGATATATATATGCTGATATATTGAAATTTTTAAATGTCAATATATCAGCATATATATATCGCAAAATCTTTGTGAATTCTCACAAGATTTCATAATATAACAATGAAATAATACAAGATTTTGTTAGTAAAATAGATCAATCCTGTGTTTTTAAATGTCAAATAATATCAGCATATGAAAATATTGTAATACATCAGTGTATCAATATTTTTTCCCACCCCTAGTCTTTAGAAGTTTTAAAGTCTGTAAAAAAAAGTTTGTTTTTTTTAGACTGAAGAAACAGCGGGCTGATCGGTTAAATATCTGTTAAATATCGGGGGGTGGCCGATTTCCAATATTTAGTTTTAAGACCGATATAGGCCGATACTGAACGGGGGCTGATTATATCCTTAATTCATCACCTCCAATTAAAGAAGGAAAAATCATCTGTCAGTGAAATAAGAATGAAAATCACGACACTGATTTTGAATCACGGTTTGAAATAAATATTAAAAACAAAGATCAGAAATAAAACAAGTGAACGAGCACGATGGGGCTCTGAAGATAAGATGTTGTTGAGCAACTCTTTGAACCAGGGTTTGTTTGCTTCCTCGTAAACGTAAACGGATGATTATACGATGATTATACGGCCATGTGCCTTGCTCGTGGCCAGGTCACACGTAGTGTTGTTGGAAATTAGGTCAATAAAAGTGCAAGCACCCCCACCCGGCTGTCTGTCCCCCTGAGCAGATGGAGCTGGGCTCGTCTAATCTGCCTCCCGTGGATGTGTGTGCACGGTGTAATTATAGCTCCCCTCCATCGTCCTGATGAAACGTCTCCATGTTTACAGCCTCCTCCAGGTGTGTGTGTGTGTCATCCACGAACTCGGGAACCGTCAGACTGATGCTGCGCGGCCGCACGTTTGTAGGGGTGGAAAACACGGTGATGCACGCACGCCTTTAATCCAGCGCCACGGTGGCAGATGCTCGGCAGGATTCAGAGCTCCAGCGGAGGTTTGCACATACAGTCGCCGAGTTTAAACCAGCTGAGTGACGGACAGATTAATCAGAGCTCTGCGGTCACCCGATGAGGGCAAAGGTCAGAGTTCACAGGCCATATGTTATAAATGCAGAATTAAGACCTGATTTGTCGGGAGGCCGATATCCAATATGCCGATATTTTAAAACTCATGTGGCCGATGTGGGGAAAATATATCGATACTCTGAAATATCACGATGTTTTCATTTGTCGATATCCTATCTATATTTAAAAACGCAGGATTGATCTATTTTACTTACAAAATCTCGCAAGATTTCATCGTTCTATTACAAACCCTTGCGAGATTTCGTGAATTCTCGCGAGATTTTGTTCGTAAAATAGATCGATACCGCGTTTTTAAATGTCATGATATCATTATATAATATCGCAAAATTTTGGTGAATTCTCGCAGGATTTCTTAATAGAATGATGAAATATTGCAAGATTTTGTGAGTAAAATAGATTGATACCGCGTTTTTAAATGTCATGATATCATTATATAATATCGCAAAATTTTGGTGAATTCTCGCAGGATTTCTTAATAGAATGATGAAATATTGCAAGATTTTGTGAGTAAAATAGATTGATACCGCGTTTTTAAATGTCATGATATCATTATATAATATCGCAAAATTTTGGTGAATTCTCGCAGGATTTCTTAATAGAATGATGAAATATTGCAAGATTTTGTGAGTAAAATAGATTGATACCGCGTTTTTAAATGTCATGATATCATTATATAATATCGCAAAATTTTGGTGAATTCTCGTAGGATTTCTTAATAGAATGATGAAATATTGCAAGATTTTGTGAGTAAAACAGATTGATACTGCGTTTTTAAATGTCATGATATCATTATATAATATCGCAAAATTTTGGTGAATTCTCGCAGGATTTCTTAAAAGAATGATGAAATATTGCAAGATTTTGTGAGTAAAATAGATTGATACTGCGTTTTTAAATGTCATGATATCAGTATATAATATCGCAAAATTTTGGTGAATTCTCGCAGGATTTCTTAATAGAATGATGAAATATTGCAAGATTTTGTGAGTAAAATAGATTGATACTGCGTTTTTAAATGTCAATATATCAGCATATGAAAATATCGCGATATTTCAGTGTATCCATATTCTTTCCCACTTTAGCCTTTAGAAGTTTTAGTCCATAAAAAAAACGTTTTTGAAGAAGTTTTTTTTTTTTTTTTTAGACATTAGAAACAGCGGCCTGATCGGTTAAATATCGGTGAGATATTGGTTAAATATGTCCGATACTCAGTTTTAAGGCCAATATAGGCCGATACTGATAGGGGGCCAATTATATTGTGCATCCCTAATGATTTGTAAACTGTGTTAGAAGCCAGACAAATATCCAACTGTTGGACTCGTTACACATGCACACGTGAATATTTCACGCACAGATGACATCATCGTTTCGTTCAGAAATGCTTTCGGTTCTTACACATCGATGTGTGCATGGATCACCTGACTCTAGGAGTCTAAATCACTGGTCTCATCTCATCTATATCTCAATACTATATATATCGACACAGTGGATAGGCAATTCAGTGTCCGCCGATATCTCAAATTCAGTTTTCGAACGCTTTCCACCAGACTGCTCAGTTTCATTAATACATGATGTGTTTAAGTGCTGGTGGAAATCTGGGGCTTCGATTTTATTGAAAACAGATTAAAATTAAAAATTTACCCCCTCACCCTCCTCGGCAAGGCTCCAGACTGCCACCAAATGGTCGCATCTTGCAACTAAAATTTTTCACTTACTCGTGCATCTGTGACCAATATATATATATATATATTTTAATTATTGAATAAATAAGTCAGGCACAGGAACAGTGTAGGGCATTTCAAAATTTTGAATTTCAAAATAAAAGCCCCTCAGTTGCAATGGCTTAATTTTTAGGGATGTCCGATATTATAGGCCTACCACTATTATCGGCTGGTACTGACTTTAAAATATGATATCGGAAAATATCAGTATTGTTTTTTAAGGCCGATATTATGAAAAATGAAAACTCGCGAGAACTTGTTCCATCATGTTGGTCCAGCAAGTCCCTGTTATCCTGGAAGAACTTCATTTCCCAGCATTCCTTTCAGAGTCATGTGACTACGGTACAGCTGCTGCTGCTACAGACTGACTTACTTTGAAGCTGCTGATAATATGTCTGCTAGTATCTGATATATGGTAGTATCTAATACCTGCTAGTATCTGATATATGGTAGTATCTGATACCTGCTAGTATCTGATATATGGTAGTATCTGATACCTGCTAGTATCTGATATATGCTAGTATCTAATACCTGCTAGTATCTGATATATGGTAGTATCTAATACCTGCTAGTATCTGATATATGGTAGTATCTAATACCTGCTAGTATCTGATATATGGTAGTATCTAATACCTGCTAGTATCTGATATATGCTAGTATCCAATACCTGCTAGTATCTGATATATGGTAGTATCTGATACCTGCTAGTATCTGATATATGGTAGTATCTAATACCTGCTAGTATCTGATATATGGTAGTATCTGATACCTGCTAGTATCTGATATATGGTAGTATCTAATACCTGCTAGTATCTGATATATGGTAGTATCTGATACCTGCTAGTATCTGATATATGGTAGTATCTAATACCTGCTAGTATCTGATATATGCTAGTATCTAATACCTGCTAGTATCTGATATATGGTAGTATCTAATACCTGCTAGTATCTGATATATGGTAGTATCTGATACCTGCTAGTATCTGATATATGGTAGTATCTAATACCTGCTAGTATCTGATATATGCTAGTATCTAATACCTGCTAGTATCTGATATATGGTAGTATCTGATATATGGTAGTATCTAATACCTGCTAGTATCTGATATTTGGTAGTATCTAATACCTGCTAGTATCTGATATATGGTAGTATCTAATACCTTTGAGTATCTGATATATGGTAGTATCCAATACCTGCTAGTATCTGATATATGGTAGTATCTAATACCTGCTAGTATCTGATATATGGTAGTATCTGATACCTGCTAGTATCTGATATATGGTAGTATCTAATACCTGCTAGTATCTGATATATGCTAGTATCTAATACCTGCTAGTATCTGATATATGGTAGTATCTGATACCTGCTAGTATCTGATATATGGTAGTATCTAATACCTGCTAGTATCTGATATACGGTAGTATCTAATACCTGCTAGTATCTGATATATGGTAGTATCTAACAGGGCTGGACGATATAGAAAAAAAGATTATCGATAAAAAAAATCTGTATTGATCGATATCGATATTTATCAAAAAAAAAAGAAAAAGCCATTATCAAATTAAAAGCTATTTTATATGGTGCAGCTCTGGCCATTTAATACGCATGTCTGAATGCAGCGTCTGATATATGGACCGAGTCCGCAATATTACCGCTTTCCAGTGCAAGTCTGAAAGGGGCATAACACTGCTAATTCCAATATATCAGCTCTTTACCTGGTCTGCATTTGTGATTGGTTTGGCGGAAGGAGTGACACCTGTAGTATCATGATACCCAGTAGCCTACAACAGAAAACTGTGCTTCTATATTGAACTTTTATTGACCCTCTTTTTTTTATATTGAAAGATCTTATACCTCTATCGATCGATATATATTGATATTGAATTATCTGATCCAGCCCTAGTATCTAATACCTGCTAGTATCTGATATATGGTAGTATCTAATACCTTTGAGTATCTGATATATGGTAGTATCTAATACCTTTGAGTATCTGATATATGGTAGTATCTAATACCTGCTAGTATCTGATATATGGTAGTATCTAATACCTGCTAGTATCTGATATATGGTAGTATCTAATACCTGCTAGTATCCGATATATGGTAGTATCTAATACCTGCTAGTATCTGATATATGGTAGTATCTTATACCTGCTAGTATCTGATATATGGTAGTATCTAATACCTGCTAGTATCTGATATAGGGTAGTATCTAATACCTGCTAGTATCTGATATATGGTAGTATCTTATACCTGCTAGTATCTAATATATGGTAGTATCTAATACCTGCTAGTATCTGATATATGGTAGTATCTTATACCTGCTAGTATCTGATATATGGTAGTATCTAATACCTGCTAGTATCTGATATATGGTAGTATCTAATACCTGCTAGTATCTGATATATGGTAGTATACCTGCTAGTATCTGATATATGGTAGTATCTGATACCTGCTAGTATCTGATATATGGTAGTATCTAATACCTGCTAGTATCTGATATCTGGCTGAGTTCAGGAGATTTTGGGATCTTTGTTCTCAGAGCAGAATATAGTAGTATTTCTCTAAATATGAGAGATACGTCACAGTTCTCGGCATACATCGGTATCGGTTTATATCGGATATCAGCATTTAAGAGTTGGACAATATTGGTATATCAGATATCGGTAATAATAAGCCTATATCAAACATCCTTATTAACTATATAAACATTATGTTATGTTATTACCAGTGTTAATTTTGACAGCAAACTTTGATTTAGTTTTCGTCGTAGTCTTTTGACTGAAATGTTTAGTTTTAGTCATAATTTCGTTTCTTTAGTCGATGAAAATATGATATTATAGTCGAGTAAATACAGCTGGATAAAATATGTGGTAAAATGTAAATGAGTATGTTTGAATGTATGAGGCAGGCACAGATTTTTAAATGCGTCTTCCTCTCTCAGCTGTCTGTCCAAGGGAGAGAAGCTTAAAAACAAAGTTGTGGCAGATAAAGCAGGGATGAAGGCTGACGGAGAGAGGGAGAGAGAGGGAGGGAAAGTGACAGAGAGCGAGTGTACGTCACACTTCCACACAGACAGAGGAAGTGTGTGTTGCTCGGCCCAGCCTCCATCCCTCCCTCCTTCCTCTTCTCTCCCTCCGTCAGCAGCAGTCAAAATGTCGGTCGTCTAGCTCGTCCTCTGCCCTCTTTTTTCTCCTCTTCACCATCTGTCTTTCCGTCCGACGAGAGGAAACCCTGCTCTCTGTTTTTCACCGCCATCGTCCTGTCTCTTCCTCGGTAGACGGATCAAAGCGGAGCGTTTTCCACCGAGCCGTTGCTCCGTTACGCTGTAGGGAGACGGAGGAGGAAGGTAATGTCCAAGGTTTGTCCTCTGATTTTGAAAATGAGAAGCGATAGGTGTGAAGAGTGTGGTAGCGGTCGTCTCTGCTCCTGCAGCAGACGCTGACGTGAAGATTTCATTTGCTGGAACACGCCGGCAAACATCCTCTTCACCACAGCTTCATCGCAGCTTGGTTGAGATACGAGGATTTCATTTCATTTGGCCGCTTCTGCGTCTGATTCCTGCGGCTCAGCCCTGATCGGGCTTCGGTCTCAGGCCGTATTGATCACAGCATTACAGGACAGTTTGATCAGCTGGAAGTAGTCAGATGTCCATCATGTGACCTTTAAAACTAACAAACTCGCTCTGAATGTAAACCTTTGTTCTGCAGAGCATCGTACAGACTTTAAAGGGACATTTGGCTGAATTTACTCCTGCTTGTGGAAACTGTTAACTTCAAAATGCTAATGTCAGGACCCACACACACTCTAAAAGTCAGGAAATGTCAGCTTTAATTATGAATAAGTTCGTGTTAGATTCAGTCCGAACGTAGTCCTGCTGAACTCAGAGCTGTCTGACAGCATCATGTTTAATTTAGAATAAAAGCCAGCTGATGTTTCCGCTTTGTTATAACGGAAAACATTCACGTTCCATAACCTCTATTACAACCCAGTTCCAACAAAGTTTTATTAAAATCTCTTCAAACCATCTTCTCATAACTCGTATTCTGATCCCAGTAGAACATAAACAACATGACAGATGATGAAACCGAGACATTTCATCATTTCATGGAACATATTCACTGATGCTGAATCTGATGTAGTGACGCGTCTGTAAAAAGTAGTTCCAGGGTGATGTTTACCATCGTGTAGTAACATGTCTGTAGAAAGTAGTTCCAGGGTGATGTTTACCATCGTGTAGTAACATGTCTGTAGAAAGTAGTTCCAGGGTGATGTTTACCATCGTGTAGTAACATGTCTGTAGAAAGTAGTTCCAGGGTGATGTTTACCATCGTGTAGTAACACGTCTGTAAAAGTAGTTCCAGGTTGATGTTTACCATCGTGTAGTAACACGTTTGTAAAAAGTAGTTCCAGGGTGAATTTTACCATCGTGTAGTAACACGTCTGTAAAAAGTAGTTCCAGGTTGATGTTTACCATCGTGTAGTAACACGTCTGTAAAAAGTAGTTCCAGGGTGATTTTTGCCATCGTGTAGTAACACGTCTGTAAAAAGTAGTTCCAGGGTGATGTTTACCATCGTGTAGTAACACCTCTGTGAAAAGTAGTTCCAGGTTGATGTTTACCATCGTGTAGTAACACGTCTGTAAAAGTAGTTCCAGGGTGATGTTTACCATCGTGTAGTAACACGTCTGTAAAAAGTAGTTCCAGGGTGATGTTTACCATCGTGTAGTAACACGTCTGTAAAAAGTAGTTCCAGGGTGATGTTTACCATCGTGTAGTAACACGTCTGTAAAAAGTAGTTCTAGGGTGATGTTTACCATCTTGTCGTAACACGTCTGTAAAAAGTAGTTCCAGGGTGATGTTTACCATCATGTAGTAACACGCCTGTAAAAAGTAGTTCCAGGGAGATGTTTATCATCATGTAGTAACACGTCTGTAAAAAGTAGTTCTAGGGTGATGTTTACCATCGTGTAGTAACACGTCTGTAAAAGTAGTTCCAGGGTGATGTTAACCATCGTGTAGTTACACGTCTGTAAAAAGTAGTTCCAGGGTGATGTTAACCATCGTGTAGTAACGCGTCTGTAAAAAGTAGTTCCAGGGTGATGTTTATCATCGTGTAGTAACACCTCTGTAAAAAGTAGTTCCAGGGTGATGTTTATCATCGTGTAGTAACACGTCTGTAAAAGTAGTTCTAGGGTGATGTTAATCCATCGTGTAGTAACACGTCTGTAAAAAGTAGTTCTAGGGTGATGTTTACCATCGTGTAGTAACACCTCTGTAAAAGTAGTTCCAGGGTGATGTTTACCATCGTGTAGTAACACGTCTGTAAAAAGTAGTTCCAGGGTGATGTTTACCATCGTGTAGTGACACAACTGTAAAAAGTAGTTCCAGGGTGATGTTTGCCATCGTGTAGTAACACGTCTGTAAAAAGTAGTTCCAGGGTGACGTTTACCATCGTGTAGTAATACGTCTGTAAAAAGTAGTTCCATGGTGATGTTTACCATCGTGTAGTAACACGTCTGTAAAAAGTAGTTCCAGGGTGATGTTTACCATCGTGTAGTAACACGTCTGTAAAAGTAGTTCCAGGGTGATGTTTACCATCGTGTAGTAGCACGTCTGTAAAAAGTAGTTCCATGATGATGTTTATCATTGTGTAGTAACACGTCTGTAAAAGTAGTTCCAGGGTGATGTTTTTACCATGGTGTAGTAACACGTCTGTAAAAGTAGTTCCAGGGTGATGTTTACCATCGTGTAGTAACACGTCTGTAAAAAGCAGTTCCATGATGATGTTTACCATCGTGTAGTAACACGTCTGTAAAAAGTAGTTTTCAAGGTGATGTTTACCATCGTGTAGTAACACGTCTGTAAAAGTAGTTCCAGGGTGATGTTTACCATCGTGTAGTAACACGTCTGTAAAAGTAGTTCCAGAGGTGATGTTTACCATCGTGTAGTAACACGTCTGTAAAAAGTAGTTCCAGGGTGACGTTTACCATCGTGTAGTAACACGTCTGTAAAAAGTAGTTCCAGGGTGATGTTTACCATCGTGTAGAAACACGTCTGTAAAAAGTAGTTCCAGGGGGAGGTTTACCATCGTGTAGAAACACGTCTGTAAAA